>ML685879.1:2983068-3027436 GCA_007922175.1 Pelusios castaneus
GGGGGGGGGGAATAATTTGATCCAAGCAAAAGTGTGGCATCATGGCTCCATAGCTTTTCAAAAATATTAACTACATCACTGTTGTCCTTTTTAAGATGATGAGTGTGTGACAAAATGGGTGGCAGATGCCGGGATTGGAAGAGCCAGGAACAGGACCCAGGTCTTCCGAGTCTCCATCCTGTGCTCCATTGACTATGACATGCTGCTTAAAATGTGCCGTAAACGCATTCTCAGTCCCCAGTGTTACATTCACGGTATTCTCTTCTTCATGTATAGTAAGCATTGTAAGTGCATGTTAAATATGGTCTTTTTAGGGGCAGAGGGTTCAACATAAAGATAAGAGAAGGGACAGTGTTTCTAGGGGAAAATAGCCTTCTTTTCTTTAAACTTAATAAATGTTCTATATTTGGGGGGACAGACGGGGGTGGCAAAATAGATTACCTGCATAAGAGTCTTTGTAGTTTGGCTTGAGATCATGAAGCTACCTATGAAATTCTTGTGTCACTTTTAAAGACTAACAAATTTATTTGTCGCACGAGCTTTGTCAGACGCTTGAAAAAACAAAGTGGGCTCTCTCCCACGAAAGCTCACGTGATAAATAAATTGGTTAGTCTTTAAAAGTGCAGCAAGTCTGTTTGTCTGTTTTGGTGCACTAGACTAACACGGCTACCCCTTTGGAATTTATGAAATTGTTGTTAGAGAACATTATTTCTTTATATGCATGATGCTAGGCTAGGCTCCAACAGAGCAGGGCCCCCGTCTGCTAACAATATAGCAAGAGACAGTCTCTGTTTTGAAAAGCTTACAGCTCAAATAGGCAAGCCAGACAAAAGGTGGGAAGGGAAACAGAGGCTTGTTCAAGGTGACACAGCAGAGGAAAAGAAATAGGTCACTGATTCATGTCAGGGCCCTATCCACTAACTAGATTGTTTTTGATAAAATAGTATATCCCAAATATTTCTACAAAAAGTTTCTATCACAAGATAAGTTCTTTGATGACAGCCATACTAATCAACAAGATTTTTGTTATGATTTCACCCCTTGTGACTGAAATGAAAAGACACCTCCTTAAATCTGTAACATCTGACTGGTAAATCTGGAGAAGCGGAAGGCATAAATTCTTTTTAAAAATTACTTGTTCAGTTTGCTATAAAGTTAAAAATGGAAATTCTGTACATGTATCTACAGTAACCAAATCAAATTATAAATCAAGAATAGATGTATGGGCAATACAGCTGCATTGCATATAAAAGTATCTAGACACAATATCTTTAGGCAAGAGTCAAAGATTTTATTTTACTTGCTCTCACCGGTATGTTTTACACTAAGCCACAGAACAGAGAGTATGCGTATTGCAGCCCACGCCAAAGAGCTGCACTCTTGCTGCCCCATGTCGATGCCTAGTTTACGTTCATAAAGTCACTTTCAAACCTTTTAATTCAGGCCCGCAATTCACATGCCCGTCATCTGCACTGTTGCACAACAGAGGCAAGTCCCCAAACTAAAAAACAAACCAAGGCCCTGATCCTACAAACATTCTCACAGTAGCTTCAGCATGTCCTTTACCTACTTGCAGGATCAGCTCCACAGATAGTGAGGATGGAGGGAACACAAAAACCTGAAATTCCATCAGCCAAATTCATTCCTGGTCTCAAGCAGTTGCAGTTCCATTGATATCAGGGGTATCTGTTTACCACCAGTCTTGAATTTGGCCCTGGGACTATATTTACTACAGTGCTTTGATTATGCCACTGGAAAAGCAGCCCCATCAAGATTAATGCAGCTCTACAGGTTTTTAATTCAGCTTGATTGCTGTTTGTGTTATTTTCTGTTTAAATGCATTAAGTCGGCATTACTGTATTCCCAGATTTTCCCCTGAAGAAGTATTTCTAGCATTGATGGGGAAGTCTCTAACGGCCAGCTGCTCTCAGGTGTACTTACTGAGAATCAGCAATTGCATTAATTTATATACTTGCCATTTATAAGGGTGCTAATAAGTTTGTGTGTCTCCGTGGAATTGTGGTAACACTGTTCCTTCACATATTGAGTGCCCAGTGTGCCTTTAACTCTGCCCAGAGCAGACTGCAGCTTCCCATACATCTTCATTTGTTGAAATAACTCTTAATTGTGTGCCTTACTAGTCAATCTATTAAACCCATTAAAAAACCAATGCACACAGACTTCAGAATTGCTGCAAAGGGGATAAAGCTTTGAATGCATGTGGCTGTATCAACAAATGCTTTTTTACTGCAGCTAATTTAGAAAATGATATAGCCCCCCCTCCCCATCAAATATACCTTGCTTGCTCTTTTTCCTTCATTATTTGTGTTCTGCAGTTGCTTATCACAGAGTGGAGCTCTAGAATTCCCTAGCACTATTCAGTACCTAACAAAAGTACTGTAATTAGCTGCAGTAGAAACATCATGATAAGATCTATGAGTATCTGGCATGTAATTTCACAGCAAAAAAAAATCAATATGAGCCGATCAATAGAATGAACCTTACAGTACAATGTGGTGGAGTTTAAGACCAGAAAATGCATTCAGATGCATGGCCGAGTTTAATTAGATGAACTTAACAGGAGGCCAATCAAAGAAAATTTCTAACTGGCAGCATGAATTACAGCTGTTGCTCCTTTATCTTTTGCACTATTGAGATAACAAAATGAGAAATCTCATGCTAGCATGAGCTGCCCAGTGTGGATGTGATGTAAGATCTGATTTTCAGATACGCTTGTTGCCCACAGCACCTACTGACTTACAGTGGTATTACAGCTCCTCGACACCTCTGAAAATAGGCCCATCATGTGCAAATTCACATGCCCCAGCACAGTGAACATTGACTTGAAGCAGGCTACCATGTTGTGAAAGGCTATTAAAATAAAACCAGATTGTTTAAGTAGGCCCGTTCTCAATCTATGGTCCAACTAGACCATTAGACTTCTAAGCCCTTACTAATGTTCCCCAGAAGAAAGCAAGGTGAGATAAGAGGACTCACAGGGGAGAAGAGTCTATGGCAGCTCTTTCTCTCACAAAGTAGTCTAGAGATCCAAAAAAAAAAGGTTAGAATAATTAAGAAAGGGAAGGTCTTATGATGAAGAAGCTGGACTGGGATTCAGTAAATCAGGGCTCGTATCTCCTGGCTTTGTGCTATGTAGTCTTAGGTAAAACACTTAGGGTGTCTGGGCCTCTGTTTCCCATTTTAAAAATGGAGGTAATGATTCTCTCTCTCTCTTGTCTGCTTCAAATGGAAACTCTTAGGGGCAGGAACTGTCCCCACCTGGGATTCTTTGTGTCTAAAACAATGGTGCCATGATCTTGATGGGAAACGCTGAGTACTATCAAAATAAGACGACGATACAAGATCTACCATTGTAATATTGTAGAAAATATATTAAAACTTTGCAGTCAGTGAAGAAAGTTCAGGAATACTAGCAAATAGTCTAGACTGACCAGCCTTTATGCCATCATTTAAAAAAAAAAAGAAGTTATCTTATTTGTGGTGTAACTTTTGGATCAACTTCTCTCGACAGTCTATAGCAGAGGGAAGAGGCACATTTAACAATTCAGTAAGCTTCTCTTACGAATCTCCATTGAATCCCTGACTCCAATTGAAATCAATTACCAAGCAACATGAGGGAGCACTTTATGCCATTGTCAAGGGCAGATGTAAGGCGCAACTTCTTCCCTCTCTAATTATCCACTTAATAATCTTTAACAATATGCTATTTGGATTGGTTGGTCAATGTGCTACTTAACCCTAGCAAAGGAAACACCCAGGAGATAAATATTCAGGAGAGTCACAAAACAGAGACCGTTAATAAATGAATTTCCCCCACAACAGATGGCTGAAAATATGTACTGTTAGAGAAATATTCCTTTTTTTCCCCCAGCCTAACACACTCCAATCCATAATTATGTTTAAGGCTAATTTATGGTAAGGAACACGGAAAGCTTTTTTTTTAAAGGAGTCTAAAAACACAAACACTCATAACTCAGAATACATTGAATACATTTTTCTCTTGTTCCCCCCCCCCCACCCCCCAAGAGGAAAAAATACCATTCAACTAACAGTAAAAATGCTTTAAACAATTTGATAATATTCAACAAATCATTTTAAAATCCCATACTTCATTGGACGAATTTACCAAGTTACTTGACATCCAGATTCGCACACCATTATTTACACTGAATTGCATCTTATAACAGGTTTTGCCTGAGGAAGGTACATGCATAATTCTTGTTTAAAGTCAATGGGAGTTCAGGGATCACATTTTTTAAATTCTGGGTGATTTGGGAGTTTAAATCTCATTGAAATCAAATCTAATTGAGGCTTCCTCATTAAGACAAAACTGGGTGACTGGGCAACAAACGACAGAGAAAATTCAGTGTTGATAAGCATAAAATAATACATATTGGAAAATGTAATCCCAACTATACATATAAAATGATAGGGCCTAAATTAGCTAACAACATTCATGGAAGAGATCTTGGAATTCCTGTGGATCGTTCTCTTAAAACATCCACTCACTGTACTGTGACAGTCAAAAAAGCTAACAATGTTGGGACTCATTAGGAAAGGGATAGATAATAAAACAGAAAATACTGCAATGCCTGTTTCTAAATCTATGGTATGCCCACATCTTGAATACTGTGTGCAGCTCTGTCGCATCTCAAAAAATATATATTGGAATTGGAAAAGGTACAGAAAAGGACAAATAAAATGATTAGGGGGTATGGAAAAGCTCCAATGTGAGGAGAGATTAATAAGACATGGACTGTTCAGCTTGGAAAAGAGACAGCTAAGGAGGGATATGACAATACAGGACTAACATGTAGTAAGTAAATAATGAAGTGTTATTTACTCCTCCTTGTGACTAAGTGCCATTTGGATCAGGTGTCTCAACAAAGTCAGATCACTGGCAGCCTAGTTGTAAAGTTTTCTTGTACCTAACTCTATACACAAATAGCAAGTTAAATATTACCTTGATTTTCTTCCAGCTTCCCAATTGTTTCAATCTGCTCTACCAAGTCATTTGAGTTCCACTGGCTCATTCCTATGAGAATGGCACTTTTCCCTTCCACCACCTCCTCTGCAGAAAGAAAACAGAGAAGAGTGTAAATTGCAATCACCAAGCAGGAGAACAAAGACAGGATTAGCTTGTTACCAACTATCAGAGAAATATGAGGCTCATTATGATTCCTAATGGGAATACTCAGCACTTAGCATATGCAGGATTCTCTGAGAAGGCTTCCCACTTACATGTTCACAGCGGTGTGTTTTTGCATGCCAAATCCATTGCATACCGGGGGAAAAAAAACCCAACACAGAGGGGAAGGGAATTTAGTAAATCTTTGCTGTTTACTTTTGCAGAATTATTAAAACAAACTTGACTAAAATGCATATTCTTGAGAGGTGGAAAACTACATGGCACTTCATTTGTGCAGAGCACTTTATAAATACTGTGCAGTCAAAAAAGCAAACAGAATGTTGGGAATCATTAGGAAAGGGATAGATAATATCGTATTTCCTGTTCATAAATCCATGGTATGCCCACACCTTTAATACTGCATGCAGATCTGGTAGACCCATCTCAAAAATATATATATTGGAATTGGGAAAGGTACAGAAAAAGGTAACTAAAATGATTAGGGATATGGAAAAGCTTCCATATGAGAAGAGATTAATAAAACTGGGATTTTTCAGGCTGGAAAAGAAATGACTAAGGGCAGATATGATAAAGGTCAATCAGATCATAACTCTGTACAGAAAATAAATCAGGAAGTGTTATTTGTGCCTTATAACACAAAAACTAGGGGGTCACCAAATCAAATTAATAGGGTTCAGGTTTAAAACTAACAAAAGAAAGCATTTCTTCACACAGCGTACAGTCAACCTGTGGAACTCTTTACCAGAGGATGTTGTGAAGCCCAAGACTATAAGTAGGGGATCAAAAAAGAACTAACAAATTCATGGAGGATACATCCACCAGTGGCTATAAGCCAGGAGGAGCAGCAACTGCTCTTTGCCAGATGCTAAGAATGGCCAACAGACTGGATCATTTGATGATTACCTGTTCTAATTCATTGTCTCTGAAGCATTTGGCATTGGCCACTGTCAGAAGACAGGATAATGGGCTAGATGGACCATTGGTCTGACCTAATTTGGCCTTCTTATGCTCTTAATTTTATTCCAGTTCAGAAAAGTAAGTTATCTATACTGGTATAATACTCTTTATTCACGTATAACTTCATCCACACTAGGGCTTCCACTGGTATGACTTTATTATGCTCCTAATGCATAATACGTCCTTGTATAAACTTTTCTAAAGAAGACAAATCCTAAGTGATATTCTCTCTATAATGATTTAACCCACAATAAAAATTCAGGCATTTCAGTGCTAAAAGCCACAAACTGCCCTTTAAATTTCACTGTTCTGGAATTTTTATTTCAGAACATTAATTTCTTTAAGGAAAAAGAGGTGGGGGTGAGGGGACAGACCAGCTCACAGAAATTTCAAGCAGGTTTTATCCTTTCATCAAAAACCATCTGTGCTACACGAGCTATTAAACTTTTATCCGACAGCACAGAGGAGATTATGGAATCGCACAGCCATGCCGCACAGCGAATCTGTTCCGTTAGAGGGCTTGTTCTTTTATCAGGAGCTCATCTCAAAGGGGGGTGGGGAAGCAGGGACAAAAATGGAACGTTGCAGATGTTCCCCTTTAATAGGCTTAGAAATCTGTATGAAAACATTTCCATTCGTTTTACCAGCTGTTGAGGAAGTGGGGTGTATTAGTCTCTTCTGAATGAACTTACTGAAAAGCATTTCAATATGGATTTATACAGCTGTCAATGTACGCTGTGTGTTTACTATGACTACAGGAGAATGCAAATGCAAGATGGGCGATGGAGAATTCTTTATTTGCTAAGACCTTGATTCAGATAATGGGCCCTCTGTTACTCCCTGGGAAATAATGTGGATTGCAAATAAGGACTCAGTCAGGGTCCACAGAGCAAATTTGGCCAGAAGATTCCAAGATACAATATCCAAGTTTAAACCAACTTCAGCTTTACAGATCAAACATTTCAAAAAGGAAACTAAGCTCCCAGCTCTTTAAACACAAATACAGATAAGATCTTATACCTGGTCTGGGTGGTAGTGGCAGGTCTACTCAGAAAAAAAGCATTTTAAAAAAAATCTTGGATTACTCAAGAAAAAAGTATTAATCTGTTTTTGGGTTTCATGGTGCCACTCATCACCATAGCATTTGATCTCGTCCTAAGTGAGACATCACCCAGGTCCTGCCTCTTTGTACAGTCTTCAAACACATCCGCAGAACTGATACCAGTCATGAAGTCTTCTGTGAACTTCACAGAAACTCTGGCACTCTTCAGGGGGTAAAAATTCTACACTCAGGCAGGTTTTAGTTTTGTTTGCTTTTTATTTTATAAATTTGCCCTTTTATCTAAAGATTGTTTTGTTTCTGATTTTGTGTTTATTTTCTTGGGAGTTTTTTTGTTTTTGTTTTTTCTTTTAGGGAGGAAGAGTTGGTTTGGGTTTTTTGGGTAGAAGAAACTGTCAATGTTGTGAATTTCTTACATGTTGTTATAGACGTGTTAGTCCCAAGACATTAGAGAGACAAGGTGGGTGAAGTGGTATCTTTTATTGGACCAAATGCTGCTGGTGATAAAGACATGCTATCAAGGTTATACGGCTTACTCTGCGTAAGCTTGAAAGCATGTCTTAGTGGGCTGCCCTTAGTGGGCCAACTAAACCTATCTAAATCAAATTGCCAGATCCTTAGGTCAAGTCTTTTTTGTAGCTGGAAGCTGCCCACGGCCTCAAAGGTCTAGGGATGGTCAAACCATACACCCCTGTGCTCAGGAGCCAAAAAATGGGTAGAGGCTGCATAGATGTCCCTATGACAACTCTACCTGAGGAATTCCCTTCACAAGGACGACCCGCATGTGTCCCTTTAAGCTGGCTGTAAAGCCTGCTTTGCAATGCTAGACTTGTCCTGTGGCATTAGCATTTCAGAAATGTGTCAGAAGGATGCTAAGAAGCAACATGCGGAGGAGAAAACAGAATTGTAAAACTGTTTTAGCATTAGATCTAATATTATTTTATCTTTCTTCCTGTTACATAATCCACTTGACTAAGCCAGCCATTCCAGATGGCCCGAATGTTTAATATTGAGATAAAGTAAGATTAAGTGGTTGCAGCCTCTCATACTTATTTTTATTGGCTTTTACATTGGACAGAAAGCATTTAATACTGCCTAAACTGTGAAGGCATTTAACAGGGTGCACTGGGAACATGTCACAGCAGAAAGTAGTCCTTCCCATACCTTTTAGGATCCTGGCTCCTGTTGAGCAGTAAACTTTTTTTTAAAAGGAGGTCATCCCCCCTGAAAAATATTTGCAACTCTCGGGTTGAAAGACCATTAACTGATACATTTCCTTTTTCCGACCCAGAGCTCTGCTACCCCACTAGAAGCTTTTTGCTGAGGCACATTCAGAGTGGGAAGTGCCCCTGGTCTGGGACACGTTTCAGTCATGACTCAACTCTATCATCAGAACCCTTATCCTCCCATTACTTAGACAATCAATGCCTGAGAACACCAGGGCAGGGACAGGCACAGGGGAGGGAAAGAAAGTCTTTCAACAAGACCGTGGCCTTGATTCTCCACTCGCATCGGTTTTACACTAATATAATTCCAGTGACAAGTCGGAGAACAGTCAGGCCCTTCCTGTTCATACAGGCTGAATAGCAACAAAGGGCACTCTTCACGCTCCTCTGCAAGAGTGTGTAACACCATTGTGAGAATATTAAAATTGTCCACAGAGCAGGGAGGTGACTTAGAGTAATACGTCCCCTCTCAAATCTCAGTCTAAACATGGTGGGCACAGGCAAGCTAGCATGTCCAGGGGGTTGTCTATGCTGCAACCGAAGCTTGGGTAAACAGACGCTTGCTGGCTTCACCCTCATAAGAGTTGCTAAAAAGAGCACAGGGAACCCTAGGATGCACTTGGGCAAATGCTGAAGCCTGCGGCACCGTGTTTCCACTGTTCCATTTAGCAATGCTAGTACAAGTACCTCAGATGGCAGAGGAGACCTACCTAAGAGGCTTTGGCCCCATTTTCAAAGAGCACTAAGCAACTGTAATGTCCTTCAGAGTTAGTAGAGTTGTAGGCGCTTGGCCCTTTTGAAAACCCAACCATTCTTCTTTTCCCCTGACTGCCTCTTTCCATGCTGAACCAAGAGGTATTGAAGGTGGAGTTTTCCCAAACACAGCTCAACAATCCAGATGCGTTTGCATCAGGACTGAGCATCCAAACTCCTTCAACTGCTTTGTAAATCTCAGTCTAAATATGCTGGACGCTGGCAACCTACACCCAAGCCATAGTAAAGCAGGAGAGGGTGGGCGGAGCAAAAACCACTTGTAAACAGATATTTGAGGCCAGCTCCTCAGCTTGGGCAATTCGACATACACCCATTGAAATCAGCGCAGCTATGTCGATTTACATCAACTGAGAGGATAGCCTTTTGTGTTCTCTGAGGTACCCACATGATTTGCAAACCACCGAGAGAGAATATATGAACACACACTTGCCTGATGCTATTTCAGAAGACATTTCAAAGCACATTCATTTTTATGCATGGTGAAAGAGGAAAAATGAGTCACTTAGGATTGTATCATGACTTTCAACTAGACGGATCATTCTCATGAAAGGGAAAGATTTCAAATAAACAGGTGTTTTCTCTCTTCTCCAGGCTGTGTCTTATTTGAGAGGGAAATACGTTTGCATATAAAAGTACTTTAAAAAAAAGGGGGGGGGGTGAGTGGAGGGATTTAGCACAGCGTAGATTAGGCTAAGTCTCTGGACCCAGATCCCAAAGAGAAAGGCATGGAATGGTTCCCACTGGGTGTAGAAAACAGTAACTCAGACATACACATTGGCTGGAACGTCCAGATTGTGTGTGTCTATGTAGTTGGAAAGCTGGATTCAGAATGAGACATCCCAGAGGGGGAGCTGTGTTAGTCTAGTTCAGCAAAACAAACAAGAGCTCTGGTGGCACTTTTAAAGACAAAAACAACAATTTTGTTAGCCTTTAAAAGTGCCACCCGACTCCTTGTTGGGTTTAGGATGGACGACTTGTCATAATTATAGGTGGCACAGTGCTGTTCAGTGCAGTAACACAAAACTTCTCTCTTCTCCATAGTTCCAAATAAAACTGGGAACTACACAAATGACCAGCTAATTTACTACATGCATTTTGTTACTCTACCTAGGAACTTGCTGCTTACAATGACATCCCTTATCCAGTGACTCATTAGGTGTCCTGGGGGGGGGGGGGGGAATTTGTATGACAGGTTTGATGAACGATACAAAGCACCTCTGTGGCCTCCGTAGGATTCAGGCCTCTGATTCCTTGAACATTCCTTCTTATTGTAACAAACTTTCTTCATGATACACAGCACAAATGTACCAGCCAATGGCTCTGCACTATCCTGATGTTACATACAATTAGCTCTGTGTAAGGAGTTCATGGCAGGCTCAGGGCCTGGGGTTCAATAATACACACATGAAAAGTTAGCAGAACCAAGACCCATCTACGTATGTATGCATAGGGACAGGATATCCCACGCATAGAACAAGGTGGTTACAAGCAAAGTACGTACACAAAGTAAATTGTTTTGCACGGTCTTAGGAGTCATTTCAAAATGAGACAAGAAAATAGACTATAGCTATACCCTTGTGTTTTGTTACAATGAGCCACGGTATCATATCACAAAGGGTGAAAAGAATACGTCATGATGACCTGACATCAAACGTCCAAGAGG
Organism: Pelusios castaneus; assembly: GCA_007922175.1. Classification (NCBI taxonomy): domain Eukaryota; kingdom Metazoa; phylum Chordata; order Testudines; family Pelomedusidae; genus Pelusios; species Pelusios castaneus. The sequence goes on from ML685879.1 coordinate 2,993,919, forward strand.
AAAATATACATACGGTACTGCCAGAGATGGAGGTCAAACTCAGGTCCCACGTCACAAGTCCATCCTTATCCAGCAAAGCACTTTACCGTGTGCTTAACTTTAGTCACATGCTGCTTTTCTCAACAGGGATGGACAAAAGCACAGGCTTAAATATTTGCTGAACTGGAGCTTCAGACTTGCTTGTCATATCTGCTAGTTCCATTAACTTCACTGGGATTTGCAGGGACTCAGCACCAGGATGGCTTGATCAAACCCTTGGAAAACACTTGAATGTGGTTTGGATTAGGCACTTTGTGACACCTTTGAAGCATTTGTCTGCAGAAGCCAGAAATGCAATGCAATGATTCATTGATATTTCACAATTGTGAAGGATTTCATTACCTCTCTTAAAAGGACTTCTGTTCACAGGAACAGGAATGTGAAGTATCATAGAGATACGGTATGCTTAGATGTATTCCATGAAATCTTCTAATAAAAAATCCATTATACAGGAGGAGTTCCAAAAAAACCCTCCCCAAGTACCATACAACCAGAGCAACCATTTCAAAAAGTAGCATTCAAATATTTATAGCAGCACAGAGCCAGAAAAAGAGGAGGAAATGGAGTTAAATTTTTATACTTCATCATAAAAAAGCCTGACTTCTGTTCAGAGAATTGGAACATTCCTGCAGGATGGTAGACTAGAGACTGCTCTAATCACACGTTAGCCTACAGAGATTTGTAATCTTGCTTCTGAAAAGGTTATTCTCTGTCACAAGGGAACAGGAGTTTTGCACCTTCAAATTAGTCTCACTAATTATCGAAGATTCTTTCTAACTACAAGCAAGAAGGTCAGGGAATTATAAATATCTATTTGAAAAAGATCCTCTTGCTGGCCCTCAGCTCCTCCATCCCTCAGCCAATGTATGAGGAGATAAATAAGAATGGGACTTTTCAGCTTGGAAAAGAGATGACTAAGGAGGGACATGATAAAGGTCTATAAAATCTTGATAGGCATAGAGAAAATAATAAAGGACACGTTTACTTCTTCTCATAAACAAAAACTAGGGCTGCCAAATGAAATGAATAGGCAGCAGGTTTAAAACAAACAAAGGAAGTATTTCTTCACCCAACACACAGTCAACCTGTGGAACTCTTGCCAGGGGATGTTGTGAAGGCCTAGATGATACCAGGGTTCATGGAGGACAGTTCAAACAATGGCTACTAGCCAGGATAGGCAGGAATTGCTGTTTGCCAGGTGCTGGGAATGGCTGATAGAATGGATCCCTTTTTTTATTCCCTGTGAAGCACCTGCCATTGGCCACCGTCGGAAGACAGGATTCTGGGCTAGCTGGACCATCAGTCTGACCCAATATAGCCTTCTTATGTTCTTATTCTTTTCTGCGTTAGAATAACTTTCCACGAAGTATTTCAGAAAGCACTTAATGTGCTAAAAATAAATTCTAAGCCTATGCAAGAACTAGCTGCTCTCTAACTGTCTTTTGTCTCCCCCTTTGAGAATTACAGCCTCGCCATTGTTTGAAAAGGTGACTTGTACCGCGGTCTGTTCCTGAGACAGAGCCATAGGAATCTGTCCATAATTTAGATTTTATATAGAGTAAAATAAAGCTAAAATGGAACTATGAGAAAACAGGATTCCCACTTCTTCAGAGACTAAGTGCAGGGAGCCAGCCAAGGTCCCTGCTATACATTGTGTGCAAAAGGGATTAAACATGAAACTAATTAAGATAAAATTATGACTAAACTACAGAGGCTTTAAGGCATCAATGCTGCCATCGCTTGAAGTAGAATTCAAGCTTCCCTCACATTTTTTACTCGTGTGTTCCATGTACAATACAAAAGTTCTTCAGGACAATAAAGACAGCTCTCATAGCACTGTCAATAATTGGCTTAAATCCAGTGCTCCTGAAGTCACTTTTAAAAGTTCCCCCTTTGGCTTCCAAGGGCATTTGATCAGGGATAAAACATTTGGTGTCTTAATTTTTTAAGTCCATCATCACCGCAAGAAATAAAAATCTAAAAGAAAAAGCCAGCCTTTATTCATTGCCAATCTCAACTACGCTGCTTTCCTCTCCCGCAAGAGACCAGTCACCCGAAGTAGATTGCGCAGGTCTTCATAACACAACTCTCCCTTCTCCTTTCTTACTTGCTGTGACAAGTAGTTAAATAGTTAACCATATGATCATGGTTTGGTTTGTGCCCACCCAGATGAATAGGGCTGTTCGCATCTCTCCAGTACTGTTTCAGGCTCTTTGCAAACTCAGGCATACATTGTAGATTGATTAAATTCAGATCAGGTTTTCCAAGACACTCTCTGTGACTAGAACAACTAAAGGCTTATTCTGTTCTTTTTAAAACTGAAAGATCTGAACTATGGCTATGTGCAGTCTCATCTAGCCTGTCATACTCCCCTGGGACAAGTGTCCTATAGACTGGGAAACACTGTGATAGCATTTATAATTATTGCTGTGGGAAGAACTGAATTTTCAGTTGACTGGCCAGACCAAAGAAAAAATTGTTTTGGGTCAGTCCCTAAAAAGAATTTATTCAAATTTTGGGCAAACTGAAAAAAATAAAATGAAAACAACAACAACAAATCAATCAATCAAACATTTATAAAATATTTTGCTCTATTTTTGAGGGTTTGGTGGGGTGTTTTTATCTTTTTAAAAATAAAATTGAAGTAAAATTGGAAATGAAAAAATCTTTTCAAATTGAAAATTAAAAATTTTGTTTAAAAAACGTCAAAACAAGATGTGTGGGGGTTTTTCCCACAAGTTTGTTGAGGTTTTTTGTTTTGTTTTTTAACTGAAACAATTCAACAAGCTCAATATAAATTTGCAAAATGTTTCAATCAACCCGAGTCTGCATTTTCTGTTGGAAAAACTTAAAACCAAAAAAGTTCACCATCTCTATTCATATTATCAAAATAAAAATTCATTATAATTTTCAAGACAAGCTGATCATTTTTTTTAAAATAGTTGCTTTCTTTTCTGCAGGAAAATCCCAAAGGAAAAATAGCTTAAAACTCTGCCACATTTACGTAAGAGCAATAAAATCTTAATAAAGGTCCCTTTGGTTCAGAAAATGATAAATCCCAGCCAACTCACTGAGTTCAATCTGCTCAGTTCTCAAAAAGCATTCAGCACAGCCAACCAATTAAAATGGTCATGAAAACCATTTCAAGATGACATGGAGATATCTAAAGCCAGCCAGCAAGACAAGAGGAAAAAAATATATAAATGAAAGTTGCATCCACAAGAAAATAATTATACAGTAAGCTAAAAATCAGATGAAAAATAACCTGGGTTTAAAACGAATAAGTTTATACAATGTAATTGAAATGCATTAGTTTACAATACCAGACAATTTGGATTGCTACATAAGCAAAGGAATTACAATTTCAGGGAGAAGGAGGGTGTTAGCAATCAGATAATTTGATACACTCATGATTACCATGAAGCTGCTGTTCGCCGTGCTGAAAAATCGAACTCATGTTCTCTTCCATTGTTCAAGTGAATTTGTCTCCATGCAGAGTAAAAATATGCATCATTTTGATGTGCTCAGAATATAAATATGTCATTTCCTAATTCGTAAAACACTGAGGATGATTTTTTTGGGTAATCATCAGGGACTTGTCTGCCTCATGAATGTTAATCATTTGCACTTTCCATTGAAATGCTTGGCAAAGGTTAAGGGGGAAATTTTTAAAATAAAATTAAATGAATATTAGCTAATGAATAACACTCCTTTCTTTGTCTTACTTTACTGTAAACACCAGCATACCCAAAGGGGTAACAAATATGCTGCCATCGACTGGGAGATTCGAGTGTGAGACACTATCATCAAGTGATGACATTTAAATAATGCTAGAAGGCCTGATTATACACAGCCTTACCTATATTGAGTAGTTCTCTGCACGCAGTCCCCACTGAAATCAGTGGGATTACTCACAGAGTAATACTACTCGATGAGCATAAGGGAGGAAAAATCTAGCCCTCTGCTCCTGTGTAGCACTTTTCAACTCATTATATAGTTTATTTTTCAAGTCCTTTTATAAATATCAATTAAACCTCACAACATCCCTGAAAGATAGGACCAATTTTATTAGCCCCATTCTAGGTGTAGTAAATTAACACAAAGAGGGTCAAACTCATCTCTGCCATTAGTGGGTGTAGTTCTCACCACTGGGAGTTTGTGACTGAATAACTCACCGGTGGATTTGTGCTATAGATCCTCCCTCTGTACATGATCTGCAGAGGGCAGGAGTCTGTTACAGCTAGAGCGTCAAGTGAGAAAAATCGAGACACCTTGACTCTCCTGAGCCTTGGCTCAAAGGCTAGCAGCTCACATTTTCAGCTCTGAAGATTCCCAGTTTGTCGGTTGAGAGGGCAGCCATCACACCTGCTTGCACCAGGGCTGAATTTCATCCCATTAAATTTAAGTGACTTGCGCAAGGAGTCAACAGCAAGGCGAGAATTGATGCTTGCTGGCGCTTGGCGCCAAGCTCATGCCACTAGATCAGAAGCTCAGTATCTGTGAGAGAAGGAAAGAGAATGCAAGATACAGGATAGCGCCATTTTAATGCAACCCGGGAGACAATCGCTCCAGCAGGATGGGTTCCGTTCCACTGGGAAGCCATTAACGCAGATTTCAGGCCAGAAGACATAGCATCAACAGAACCACCAAAAAGGCGGTGTGGTCGGAGCTTCCAGGTGCAACTACAGGACGAATATTTAACAACAATGTACCTAAATCTGAAAAGTATTGGCCATCTTACTTCTTTAAATAGAGCAGTGAAAGCTTCTGTAGAAAGGAATGAAAATACAAAACATAAAGAAGCAGTTCCAAAAGCTAACTGAAAAGAAGTAATACCTAGAAAATGCTTAAAACAAACCGTTCGGATGTATTCCCCCTTCCCCCAACATTTTAGCTTTTACAACGTGTAATTTTATGTTGCTTTCTGCAACACTTTAACCTGAAATACCAAGATCACATTCAACTCCCTCCACGCTGTTTCTCCTCTCCTTATTCTATGATCAATGCCTTGACAGCTAAGAAAAAAAGCCAGTTTCTATGCTGACCTTTAAAGCATTCTTTGCACAGTAAACTCAGACAGATCACAGGTTTATTCCCCAGTTAAATACAGTTCATGGTCATATTCCCAAAGCCAGTTTCTAATAACAACACTCTGCCTATTATGGAAACTACCTCATCCACATATTGGAACCACCAGCTCTTTTTTAACCCTCTTTTAGATGGGAATTTCATTTTAATAGTCAGAGCACAATTCACATTTTATACAAAATTTGGAAACGTTACAGAGCACCTCAAGATACTTGTGACAAGATAGCTGTTTCTAACACACAAGGGAGAATTTTCAAACGCACAAAGGAGGCAGGCAGATGAAAATCAATGGGAGTTTGGCTCCTAATTCCCATTTATTCATACTAAAACATCCTCCTCAATTAAGGTTGACTTTTCAAAGAATTTTAAAGAAGTTAGGCACCCATTTTTCATTGATTTTCAGTATAAATTAAGGGCCTAAAACCTATAGGCTCCTTGGAAAATACCAGCCTAAAATATCTCATTTAATTTTGATTCCTACAAGCAGTTTACTAAATATTAATTAAATTATAATCTTATTACAAGCCCATTATTAGAGGATTAACAGCTATGCGACGGATGTCATCAATTATCTACATACCACAAGGATATTTTATTTTAAACAACAGATTATTAAAAAGAACTTGCTATTAGAGGCATCTTTCTCTGTAGACCTACCTAAAGCAAATTATTCACGATATTAAACAATGGATTCTTAAAAAGCAGCTACTGATTGTTATGTGAAATCAATACACACGACACCTAGTAGTCAGCCTGCAATAACCGGGAGTATTACGGAATTTCATCTAATTATATTTAATATATAGATATGGAAACCACATCACATCTCCCAAACTTTAAATTTCTCAAAAGAAGACCTCAAAGTCCTTGTTAGTATTAAATAAAACAAGACTCTCAACACTCCTAGGAGGTGAGGAAGTTTTAATATCCTAATTGCACACCTGGGGAAAATGTAGAGCAAACGGGTTAAATGACTTGCCAGAGACATGAGAAATCTGTAGCAATTTCGGAATTAGCACCCAGACATTCCATTCTTGTTATTTAGCCATACAGCCACCCATGCCTCTCCCTGAAAAAGTTCTTGGCACTGTGATCTTTGCGTTACCTCTATCAGAAAGCTGTTGTCTCCAGGACTAAGAGTTCCTTGCCTGGCATGAAACATCCAAAATGAGTGGCACAAGAGCAAGCCAGGAGCACAGCTGATAATACGGATCAATGATTGAGAGGTTTAGAGCAGGTCTTCACTGCCGGCAGCAAATTCACTGCCATCAGATCAATCTTCCCGATTGACTGAGTAGATTGACTCAGTCAATCGGGAAATTGATCCCTGAAGACCATCCCCTCAGCTCATGTCATACTGAGTCAAAGGAGGGCATTTCCCATTGCACTGAAGACACTATGGTAAGTGGGCGTTAAGCAGTGGAAGGAAAACACACAAGTTATTTTAAGTAATTTGTATATCTCTCTTCGACTGCCACCAAAAAGTGCCTGCAGCGTAGACCAGGGCTCTCACAGAAATCAACACTGCAGTCCATTGCAGAATTTCTCAGAGAGAGCCCTCACATTGCCAACAGGCGTTTAAAAATATAAACCACACACACAAATGCCAGTCTAACTGCAGCTCTCAACTGGTGGCTTTGGAAATAATCATGCCATAAGAGCTGAGTCGGTGGGGAATGAGCATCAGCAGCAGATGAATCTGCACATCCAGGTACTGTTTTAAAGATTTCCTTAACAAACAAGAATGAGGAAATGGGAAGGACGGCCTTGTGACTAAGGCCCTAGACTAGAATTTAAATGTCCAATAACCATTAGAGATATTTTTGATACCTCTGCTTTTTGGAGCCTTCAGTGAGCTTTGTTTTCAAAAGACAAGTGGTACCACTTTCTGAAAGCCATCTTTCAAAGGGACCTCAAAATAGGGTTTCCAAAAAGTTCGACACCTAAAATCACTAACGACTTTTTTAATTGAATACTTTTTCCCAAAACTCTAGGGTAGCTCCAGTCAATCATCAGCTCTTGTTAGCTTCTCAGGGCAGGGAATGATCTCTCTCAAGTTTGCACTATGTACACTAACCGTGCTATATAACTTATGAATATATTGACAGGATCGGCACCAAATTGAATGAGATGTGTGTTATACTATCTAAGAATAGAGAAGCGACTATTGTCTGTGTAAACTCAATGTGCCGCTCACTGATGAACTGTAAAAATATTTCAAATAAAAAGTCTTTTAGCATCAAAATATTGAAACTGTTATTGTCATAGTGTATTTTAGTTGCTATGAGGCAACTCAGCTCAAGTGTTAAAGCGACCGTCTCATGAAAGATGCTGTATTGGCTCTCATTTATATAGCTAAGTATGGGAAACCAGAAATAGCTTCTATTCATTTTTAACCAACAGCTCAAAAGATTTATGAACAGGAAGCACTTGAACATCTTGAATGCATTTTGCACAGAAATATCTAGAATGTGTAATCACGATACATCTCCTGCAATAGAAAAATCCATTAAGCAAAGAGGGGGAGAGGGAAATCAGAAATGCAAACAGAGCAGAGATTCTTCTCTATGGATTTATTATATTTCAAAATGCAATTAAAATCAGTGATAAAACAATGCCAGAGCTATAATAGTTTTAGACAGCACCTGATTATAAACACAAAGGTCCATCAGTCTTTCTGTAAGTATGATAAACATACGCGGGGAGTTTTAGCAATTTCTTCTCAATTCAGACTCAAGAACTAACATGTAAAATGAAACAAAATATATATATTGTATATATAGAAATTGGTTCCAACAATATGAAGAACCTCATTAGTTGGAAAAAAAATAATACTCCAAGAAGGCAAAGATTTATTCCTTGACACGAAGAGGTTTTTGCAGCATTACTACAATAAATCTATCAACACCAGGAAAAGTTTAACTAAAATGGATGCCTTGTAGATATGTGACAGGACTCTATACTGGAGCTGGTATCAGTTTACCCTTTCTGCCCTCCCCCCAAAAATGCGCACTTGCAGTTACCTACAATTAGAGAAACAGCAGTAAGCTAATTCCCTCCCCACCGACCTACAAGCAAAACATAAATGGCATCCTGGACATGGATTTTAATCGGTGCCTTTAAGCACTACCACGATACAAATAAGAATCATCCCGCTCTTTCCTCAAAAAGTGAAGAAAGAAAAAGGGGGCGAGGGATCTCATCCAGGAACTGTTGGGAGCATTTGAAAGAACAAAATAGGTTGGCAGTAGCAAAAAGTGACTCATGTAGCAAGTCCAGAGAGGGTCTGGAGCAGAGAGAGGAAAGTATATTGCACAGGAGAGGACTGAAGAGGAGAAAAGTACCTGGCAGCTGTGGAGAGAGAGTGTGTCGGGGCTTTTGAATTATAACTCAAAGAGAAACAATGACTGCCGCAAACAACTCCCCAGTCCACCTGGGTCTTCTCTGCTGTGATGCATCCAAGGTTGGAAGCCGCTGCTGAATCACTTTGAGAAACGACTGCGAGAGACAAGAGGATGATGCAGTTCAGCGCTGAAGTTATTTTGGGATGCAGAAGAATCTCTGCAGAGGAAAGACGTCAATCCTGCTTGCACAAAACATAGACAGAAAAAATTTCTTTGAAGTTGAAACACAGGGCCTGGAAAGCAGACAGTTTGCCCAGAAGACAGAAGTCCAGGAAAGCTAGCTGACCCTGAGGTTTAGAAGTCCTAAGAATTTTTTCTGTTGTTAATATAAAAACCTCACATACACTCGTACACCAAGCCTTGTATATTTGCTACACTACGTGAAAAGGATGGCATTACTGAATATGATGTGATGTTTATAATGCAACTTCTTGTATTGACATAAAAATAACCCAATTGTTTAAGAATCGAGGGTAAGATGTTCAATAAAGGCTAACTCCCTTCAGACTCCTTTAGAAATTCTAATCTCAGCCTTTGTAATAGCACAACAAAATAGTAATTTCTACATGATTTATTGTCTTAACATCAGTAATATTTTGAAGTAAGTAATTTTCTCACCTAATGCCCCAAACCAACGTCCATCCAAGTCAGTGGGAATCTTTCCATTGACTTCATGGCTTTGGGTCAGGCCTAAAATGCATACCAGTGTGGAAATGCACTAGACAAAGGATGCATGTCTACTAAAGATGTTTAACCAAGGTAACTAAAAAACTGAGATGAGACCTGGAATCCAGTTCTACCCTCAGTTACATGCACACAACACCAGTTTTTCCTCAATGGAACCAGTAGTTGCACACCAGATAACTAAGTGTGGCTCAGAGTCTATTGCCTATGGATGCTACTGAAGAGGTAAGAGTTATACTACCATACAGAGCTATCAGACCACTGATACAGTATTGCTCATTAATGATCAGGAAGCTATTAAACTGAAATACCCTAAGTGTTGAGAAACATCCTTATGGGCTCTGTGCTTACCAAACGGGTGTTACCACTCCACTTAGATGTAGACAATGAAAGGCAGTGGGTTTGATTCTTTGCTCCCAAGCATCTTATGGAAATAAGCCATTAGAGCTGGGCATTTTGGGTGGAATGCCAGAAGTTTCCAAAACATCCATTCTGAAATAGAATGAAAGGAAGAAAAGATTCCCACTAATTGACACTAACATTTAGCTTTGGGTGGATTGAAATGTTTCATTTGTATAAAAACAAAATAATCCCTTCCAATTTTGACTTTATTACATCGTGTGAAAAAATTTAAAAATTGAAGTGAAAAACTGTGTCAATATGAAAAATTGAAATCAACCTTGTTGAAATGCTTTTTTCAGTTTTCCAAATTTCTGACCAGCTCTTCAAGTCATTTTAGAAGTTTCCTGAGACTGTTAATGGGGATTTTCAGGAAGTCTGGGAACACCATGGAAGTTCTAGAAGACTAGAAGAAAACTAATGTCATGCCAATATTTTAAAAAGAGTAAATAGGATGCAGGTAATTACAGGTCTGTCAGCCTCTCAATAAGCCTGGGCAAGATAATGGAACACAGATATGGGATTCAATTAGAAAAAAGAATGAAAGAAGACTAAACCTAATACTATCAACATGGGTTTATAGAAGACAGATCTTGTCAAACTACAAAACACCTTGATTAGAAAACTAGAATGCTACACAATCAATACTGCACACGTTACATAGATTATAAACTGACAAATCCATTGGTCTTAAAATGCAGTTTTAAATGGAGAATCATGACTGAGTAGGTATGTTTCTATTGGGTCCTACACCATTTAACATTTCTATCAGTGACCTGGAAGAAAAGAAAATCATTACTGATAGTTTTCCAGTAATGCTAAGATTGGATGAGTGGTAAATAATTAATTGACTAGGTCACAGACACAGAGTGATCTCTGTGTTATTCCGTAAGCTGGGCACAAGAAAATAATATGCATTCTCTATATACTCGGATCATGAGCTGACACGTTCATTCTCTTATCTCTGAACATTTCTAGTAAAAAACACTATCCTCAGTTATTTTTCAGAGAATTCACTTCTTTTCCTCTTCAGCAGAGCTAACTTGCTTAAGGATACACATTTCTATTTTAAAATAGGCAAGGAGACTGGAGCAGACCTCAGTATTGTCAACAAATTCTAAAAGGGTTCTAAATATTTCAAGGTACTTGAAAAGAGATTTAATCTTTTGGGGATCTATAACTAATCGCCTGTGGTGCAACTTGAAAACTGGAACAAACTGAATTATACCCTTCCATAAAAGGCTTTTCTTATTTTCTAAATTACAAAGCTCGACTTCCAACTAAGAAAAAAAGACCCTAAACAATCTGTATCAAATAAGATTCTGAAAGCAAAATTTAATCAGCCTCTACAAAAGTATGATGGTAATATAGCATCCCTGGTATATGCTCAATGGAATAATTAACTCCACATTTATCTTTTTGGACTGTCATTCTGTGGGTTTTCTTTGACATTTAATAACAAAATATGACTTCAAAAGGCTCGCATAAAATCACTTGCTCTGAGGTATTGCCTGTTAAAAAATAACTAGTGAAATCTAAGCTGCTGTCAGAAAGATACTACAGAGTAAGGTTTTGAACCTGCCCCTGAACTCACATTGACTTCAATAAACACTTCATATTCAGAGCTGGCCAGATCAGAGACCCCTAGTGTGCAAACAAGTTTAGACGTTAACTCCCAGGGTCAAGCTCGTTATTTACATGCTCATCTGTGCACCAAGCTTATTCCCTGTGTACAAAGGGCATTGGCAACTTCCATAATTATTTATTTCAGAGGCAACTCGCGTGGTTCTGTGCTGACTAATTTTCTGTCATCATTCCAGTGGTTAGACCCTCTGCTGGAAAGGTCAAGTTATGCTTGAATGTGATCAGACTGTCAACGCCAAGAGATTCGGAGTGGTAAACATGCCACACTTTAATCAATAGGTTCTAACGGCAATGATCAGTTACTGCCATGGGATTTGTAGAGTGTGCACCATTATGGCAGTCATTGTTCCAGGACAACTAACCACACGGAGAATTAGGTATCATCAAGAAAGAATCACAATGGCTATCATCTAATGAGGATTTCTAGAATTAAGGCATTCTAGGAAAGCATTTTCATTGTTCATTCTATTCTAGACTATGTTACACTGTAGTATCTGAGCGCCTTCTTGTCCTACGTGAAGCAGCGCAACCACACACCTGTCACACGCTGTTTATTCTCTCGTCAATTTTTTTAACAGGACAATACGAGGCAGGATGACTTCTGGGGATGCCCAAAGGCGAAAGCAGCGTTCCATTTATCCGCTTTGCTGCCCCACTGAACAGCAAGTGCCAGAGGACTCTGGGTTTAAGTTCTCCTGGCAAAGAAAGAACAATAACTGAACTTCCATTTGTCATTTGTAATTCCTTTCAGTTGTTGCTACCAATGGGCATTAAATATAATTTTCACATTTCACCTTTGCTTTTCGTGTCTGCCCAAGCTATAATTATGCTAAGATAACTGCTCATCTCCAGGGAAAAATCCCAGAAGGGGAGAAGAAGGCAGAAAGAGAGCAAGACGACTCAATATGCAGGTCACTGATTAACATGTTCTAGCTTCTCCCTACAACAGCACCTTTGGCTCCCACCATATTTGCCTATAACTATCTAGTTTGAAGTCACTATACTGAGATCACAGGCTTCTTGAAGATTTTGCCTCTCCAATTCTGTACTGCACTGGTAAGCTCAAAATATAGATTTACTTTTTTAAAAGAAATCTGAATGAAAAAGGTCCATTCCTTTGTGGGGGTAGAGGATGGGGATTAATTGGCATCATCCCATTAGCTCGGAAAACAGTACAAGAGTCTTGAAATTATTATTCAAACATTGACATTGTTGAGGGGAACTCCCAGAAGTCATTAAGGTAACCAGTAGCCGTAATGTTTCAGTCTGCTACTTTGAGAGCTTGCGTGGGACATCAGCGGTGCAGAGGATCTGAGTTGACTCTGTACACAGTCACATAGCCCCAGATATTTAAAGGCAGTTGGGCTCCTACCAATGCAGATAAGTGCCTAGTGGGATTTTCAGAAGTGTAACTCTCTCTGCACCAAGGTGCTTTTGAAAATCCCACTGGGTGCTTATCTACATCTTTAGGTGCCAAAATACCTTTAAAACTGGTTCCCAGTTACTCTCCACTTATTCTATGAACATCATGCCAACTGGTTCCCCTGACTTCCTTCAAATCGCAGCTTTGGCACAAGCCCTGAGTAAAAAGCAACCTCTAGAGAGGTGCTGACCTTCAGGAATCAGCATGTTACAGTCTGGACGCCCAGCTCGCCCTTGCCTCAGTGGGAAGAAGCAATCTGCACCGACCAGGGGGCCAAGTTACTACCACCCATGCAAGAAGAGTAGCAGCCCCAGAGAGGCCAGCAATGAAGATGCAGATACGTAACGGTAGCCAGGTACTACACACACGTTCTCTCTCTCTCTCTCTCTCTCTCTCTCTCTCTCTCTCCCCTGAGAGTGCAACCGTTGCATTTAAAACTGCAGACCACTTTCGTCGCCTCATTAACTTGTGCTCTCCTGTCTATATGTCGCATTCATTGCTCCTATCCCCTTAGAGCCAGAACTCTCTCTCTCACTCTTTGCTAAGTTGTTTGTACAGGGCCTAGCACAATGGCAATCTGGTCGCTAAGTGGAGTCCTTCAGGGCTACTGCAGTACAAACGAACAGCAATCTTGATTTCTTTATACTCACCAGGATGCATGTGTGGAAATGAAGGGTGATCCTCAGAAGTGAAGAACTGCCATTTAGCTGCAAAAGATCTGTTTTTACTGTTTCTACAACCTTTCCACATCCACACGATTGCTTTAGCAATAGTGTTTGACAGGACGCTTCATTTATTCACTGCTCTGTTTGTGACTCTGTATCCTGTACCAAGGCCAAAAGATTGATAAATACATTTCTGCCTCCCCAAGCTATGATGAATGAGACCAAGTGCTGTTCCCAGCTAAAAGGGTATGTACTATACATGAGCAGTTCTAAGCACTTCTATCGCCCTCTAGATACTTCAGTCTCACTTCAACATATTCCTTTGTCAACTCTCTCTGAAAGAATCTATCAGCAGCTGGTGTTATTGCAAGAAGCGCTAAGGGCAAAGAACACTAATAGCAAGTTTCAGAGGATGACTCAAAAACAGAAATTCAAGACATTCCAAATATTTTATAAAAAGAATCCACACAACTCATTACTGAAATCATAAAAAGTTATTGACGCTCATAGCAGAAATTATGCCCAGCCAAAGGCTTTTGGCTTTTTAGAGGACAAAACACCAGTTGTCTGGGTATTCATATCTAATACCTAGCTCCTGATTCATTAACCTCCCTGAGAAGCTCTCTTCCCAATGCAGGATCAATGCAGGATCAGAACCTCCTCTCCTCTTCAACTTTGGCCATAGGCTTAACCAAAGGCAATTTTAAAACATGCAAGTATAATGAAGCGCCTGAAAAAACCAGACCTTTCATGCCATGTGCCTATTACAAACAGCAGAAACAGCCAATTCAAAGGTTTGAAGCAATAAATGGATCTGCTATGGCACCATGTAACAGGGCGATCTGCCCCTTTAAGGTCGGGGGACTTCAGTCAATCCACTCAGTTTGGGGAGAGAGCCTTTTTTTCAAACAGGCCTTTAAATCTGGGACAGGAATTCAGACCCAGCTGGACCAACAAGACCTGATACAATAGAAAAAGACAGCAGGGGAAACACCATTGTGCCCCTCAAAAAGACCCCAAGTTCAGGGAAAGCCCAGGTTTATATGTGGAACTGTTTTATTGTGTTAGAAGACCAGAGACTTGAAGGAAGGGCCTGAACAGACTTTGGGCCTGGTGTTAGTTCTTCCTGGGTTGGAGGAGACAGGCCAGCATCCCTCTCCACATGTGGCAGTCTGGTCATCTTCTTATCTGCTCGGGTTTGAATTGGGATGGTGACAGATTTGTAATGTTTATTTCAGGTGGCATAACATGCATTCTATTACATCAGTCAGAAACAGAAGCTGATCACAGGGACAGAAGAGGTCCACCCATCCTCCTGCAAATGCAGGAAATGGATATCATGGGATACGCACACCCAGTCGTAAGAACAGGATGTTCATTCTTTCTATATTTTCATAGTGTCCACAAGTTTCTCCCTCCCTCCACACTCTTCAGCGCTATTGCTGCCTAGTTCATAAAGATGCTTACATATGTTTCTATGATCCAGTCTTGGCATTTTTACACAACCGTAAGAGCTTGCACTCACATGGCCTCCTCTCCTCCATTCTAGAACTTCGGTATCCTCGGATGAGAAGAGCTATATAATTCCACCTCTCTCATCTACTCACCAGGTGCCAGCCACTGTGCATGGCACCTTTATTGTTACACAATCCAGTTATCACCAACTTATACAAGACCCTTCCTCTGTCTTTGATCCATTTGGTAGTTCTTCTCTGGACCTTCCCCAGGATTTGCACATCCTGCTTTATGTCGTAAGATATCCAATACTTAACAAACAGAGTCCTCTGGACCTTTTAAAGACTAACAGATTTATTTATCGCATGAGCTTTCCTGGGAGAAAAATCCCACTTCTTTTCCCCCACGAAAGCTCATGCAATAAATAAATCTGTTAGCCTTTAAAAGTGCCACAGGACTCTGTTTGTTTCTCTGCAACAGACTAACACGGCTCCCCTTTGGAACAATACTTAACAGTGTGTCCTATGTTGGGTCCAGTTATGGCTTTTTACAATGGTATAAGATGACTTCACCGTTAGCTGGTTACAAACCCTATTTGATGCTCCTTGTATCCACTGGCCTTGACCATCTTGTGCTGAATATGAGCAGCACCTGCCTGTTACAACAAAGAATACTGGGTAAGATTTTCATAGCTGCCTAGAGGATTTTGATGCTCAACTCCCATTACTGTTGGCTATGGGTTACCTATGTAGCCATTAGTCAGTGTGTGTTACATGTCCCCGTCTGTGTCCACTCCCCACAGGATGAGAGTTTGTTACAGCCACAGTAGAGGCTGGTTCTTCAGCTCAAGCTCTTAAGACTCACGCGTGTAGCACTAGCGTAGAGATCTCCTGTTCTAACCTTGATGTCAGTCAAGATGGCAGCTGTCAGAGCTATATGTAACATCAGCCAACTTCAAGGATGTGGTCCAAGATTTTCAAAAATGGCTAGTGATTTTTGGAGGTGTTTCCTTTTTGGTGTCCTACCTCCTGAGACTCCTTAGAAGGGACTGATTTTTCAGGAAATGCTGAGTTCCCACCCTCTAAAAACTAGGCACCTGAAACTGTGCACTCAAAATCACTCATCCTTGTTGAGTAGCCCTATGAACCTATGTGCCTAGAGTGTCTTGTATGAACTGCACCTGCTATATGATACCAGTTATTTGTATCATTGGTATTCTAAATCCATACTTCTCAAACAAATATATTTCCTTGTCTTGAGAAAGGCTGCGTACAGAGGGAATGATTCCATTTTCATGGTAATGTACTACTAATCAAGGTATTGTGCAGAGTCATTAACTTTACAAAAGAGCAGCTAATGGACTTGTATGCAAGCTGTGGGGGAAATGAATACGACTGCTCATAGGAGATGTGTATAACAGGAAGAGACATCATTTAGTTAAATGGGTGTCATAAGCTAAATAAAGAAAATAGACAGGATCAAGGAACAGGATCTCAACACTAGTGATAGTGTTGGATAGTGATAGATTTAAATAAATCTGTTAGTCTTTAAAAGTGCCACAGGACTCTGTTGTCTTCCTACAATAGACTAACACGGCTACCCCTTTGGAACACTAGTGATGTTACCCTTTCCTCCAAAGGCAACCACCTGAAAGAGGGAGCTTTTCCTAAGGAAATGGGAGCTCTTGTCTCAGAAGCCTGTCACGACCCTCTACCCCATGCTGTAAATCCAGATGATCTTGCCAGATTCTTAAATTAATTTATTAGTCTTTAAAAGTGACACCAGACTCCTTGTTTGTTTTCCTGGACTAGACTAACACGACTCCCCCTCTGGAACTTGCCAGGCTCTGTAATGGAGGCATGTGCCAGTTCAGCAATGGCTTTCCAGGAATATTCATCTAGCCATGTGTGTTTAACTAGATTTCTAACTGTCACAGGAGAGTAGTTCTGGAATAGCCTTCCAAGGGGGGCTGTAGGAACAAAAAACCTAGCTGGCTTCAAAATTGAGCTGGGTAAGTTTATGGAGGGGATGGTGTGAAGGGACAGCCTAATTTGGCAATTAACTGATTTTGACTACTGGGGTAAATATTCCAATGTCCTGTGATGGGATGGTTCTGAATTGGTGCAGAGAATTTTTGTTTGCGTGTCTGGCTGGTGAGTCTTGCCCACATGCTCAGGAATTAGCCGATCGCCATATTTGGGGTCAGGAGTGGATTTTCCCCCAGGACAGATTGGTATAGCCCTGGGGATTTTTTGCCTTCTCCTGTAGAGTGGGGCATGGCTCACTTGCTGGTGTATTCTCTGTGCCTTGAAGTCCTTAAACTATGATTTGGGGACTTCATTTATCACAGACTGCTAGCATAGGCAACTGATATCCATGTGCACTAAATGTTCTCTCAGATTTATGTACAGTGGCACTAACTCCCCAAAATGTATAATAAATCATCATCATCATCCATGAGGAAAAAGGAATTAAATGCTCTTTCAGCTTCAATCTGTTTGTCAAGCAATTTATTTTCTGAAAAACGCAAAAAACAGTTCTTGATTAATAACCCTCAGATTTCTCTTTAAAGAATATGAGCTGTCCAATGAGTCAGGTGAGCTGCATTCTACCTCCAGCTGTGGCAGAAGTGTTCTGTGTGACCTTGGGCAAGTCACGTTACCCATATGTAAAAGGGGATAAAATTTAATCTACCTTTCAGTGTTGTGTTGTGGGACTTAATTTCTTAATGATTTGTAAACTGCTTGAGGATTTTCAGCTGGAAGGCACAACAGTCAAGTAATATTTTAAATCTAACTTTCAGAAGAAACCTGCAATACTATGCTCTTTTCTAGGAGTCAGGAAAGACTCCAGACAGCATGTTCTCATTAGCATTACAATAATACTTATATTCCACAGAGGTCATGGATAAGGAATTTTGTTCCTGAGATTGTGCTACAAGTAAATGAAGGGGGAAGATACAGACATGTGTCCCTCTTGAAGAAATAGCAAAGAACATTGGCAACACCTCACCTGAGCTATAGCTGTAACTTATTTCTACAACTGGAGGCCTACTTCTCTCTTCAGTGATTCCATATGATGTGAACAAGTTTCATGGAAACGGAGACCCAAGTCCATTTCATTTAACCCAATAACTTAACATTTACCTACAGCGCATCTTCCAGAAAGGCATCCTGAGAAAGAGCTCTGTGTAATCTTGAAAGCTGATCTCTGTCACCAACAGAAGTTGGCCCAATTAAGTTATTACTGCACCCACCTTCTCTCTCTGATATCCTGGGACCAACACAGCTAAACCACTGTATAGGAAGGAATCCATTTGAATACCCTTGCATATCCATTTGCAGCCCTCCTCCGCTCCACATACCCTATCCTTCGGTACGAACAACAGAAGGGTGTGCACAAGAACAGAATTTTACCCCAAATTTTGAGATGAAATTTTATTTTTAAACACATTTTATTTATTTGATTTTGCAGTCATGAGTTTTCACCTTTCAACATGGGAAAAATACAGCTCTCAAGCCAACACCTTGTCTTCAAGTATCAAGCTGGCATTAATTTTACAGCTACCATGAGTGATTTACAAAGAGCAAAATGGAAACGGAAAAGCTAAGCAATTTGTTCAAACCCACAGAAGGAACCACAGCCACATCCAGGCTGAGAATTCAAGAGTTCCTGGCTCCTAATCCTGTGCTCAGACCAACAAACCACACTTCTCCCCAGGCAATTTCAGCTGCACTTATCATAACATATATAATGAAACAGCTTGTGGTTGGAAGAAGGATATTCCTGATTTATGTTCACATAACTGAGATCAATTCAGCTACTCTGGATTTACCATCAATGGAACGGGGATGCAGTGACCATGTCTCCTCTGAATTTACACTAGTGAACTTTTAAACAAAAAGTGCTTGGGTTTTCCTCTTCCTAAATTTGCCAGATTGCCTACCCCATTACACTACTCTACAGCACTCATGTTTATTGCAGATTTCCATTTTTGCATTGTCATCTTCTTTGCAACAACTGTTTCATTTTCTCCTCCCTCCCTTGCATTTTGCAAGCAATCAAAAAAAAAAACTGACAAAAATTCTCCTTCACACTGACATTCAACTCAAACATATGCCAGTGCAAAAACCTGCCAGGCGGCTCTCTAATGAACACAGGCTGCTTCTCCAACAATCCCACCAAGGAAAAGAAAAACCATTTTAAACTATGAAATGTTATTGCGAGACAGCAGACAAAGCAGTTCAACGTGCATGTCTGGATAATGCCTAAAGGCAGAAGTTACCTTTTGTAGCAGCATCAAGCACCCTCAGACATCCAATAGTCACACAATAACAAGGCTAGGACCCAGAAAGTTCGTAAGATTAATTCCTTCTGCTCAAAGGTAGCCACGCACAGGCTGAGAGTGGAAGCATTTGGAAAATGTCAGCTCTGTAGCATAAGTATCAAGAGATGGGAAATTTAACAACACTCTCAGCCATTAGAAATAAAATATCCATTTTCTTTGTTAAGCATTGAATGTTTTTGCAAAAAGAAGTCATCAAAAGAAGCCTGATGAATGTGCCATTACCCAAAGCAATCACATTGAAAAATTCATGGGCTTTCTAAACAGCACCTGGGCATCTTAGATTTGGCCTTTGATGCTGTTGTTTTTGCATTATTCAAACATGCATGCATACACACCATAATCAACCACCTGGGGAGAGGGGAATCTTACTGCTTCTGACCTAGGGTGACCGGATGTCCAAATTTAATAGGGACAATCCTGATATTTGGGGCTTTTTTTATATATACATGTGCCTATTACTCCCTACTTCTGTCCCAATTTTTCACATTTGCTGTCTGGTCACCCTATAATCTGACCAGAATGTTCCACCCTTTAAAGCTGCTGTGTGCTACAGATTCAGAGACAATTCAGTAAGATTAATCTACTCCTTGAATTTAGGCATGGGTGCAAATTGAAACTGTATCTATTGGGACATAAAAGAATCTTATTCCACATCAACAGCCCATGTTCCAAAATTACTACAACTGATTTCTCAAGAGTTACAGAAGCAATCATCGCCTGTGGGGTGATTCTACTTCAGACAGAAGTGAATGGAAAATACCCAAGGGAACCCTGCCGTTTAGCTGTTAGCGCTTTCAATTTCCTGTAGGCAGAACCACATCGCCCCAGTTCAGAAACTCCCCAGTATTCCACAGTAAAAGTTGTTCACCGAGTGCCCCACAGGGCTTCAGAAAGAAATTAGCACTCACTTTAACCAACAGAGTTCATTCATTATGGCTTGTACCCTGAAGTACTATTTACACAGTTTTCACTCATTCAAAAAACTCTCACTGATTTCCATGGGATTTTTGCCAGAGTAAAGATCCAGGGTCTGATTTTCAAAGGTGTGAGCACCTGCAGCTCCCATGGACTTGATTAGGAGTCATACTCTGGTAATGGGTGACATAAGTGTTGCCAGCAGATGGAGGGATGTGATTATTCCCCTGTATTCGGCACTGGTCAGGCCACATCTGGAATACTGTGTCCAGTTTTGGGCTCCCGGCTACAGAAAGGATGTGGACAAGTTAGAAAGAGCCCAGCGGAGGGCAATGAAAATTATTAGGGGGCTGGGGCACATGACTTACGAGGAGAGACTGAAGGAACCAGGCTTATTTAGTCTACAGAAGAGAAGACTGAGGGGAGATTTGATAGCAACTTTCAACTACTTGAAGGGGTGCTCCAAAGAGGAGGGAGCTAGGCTGTTCTCGAGGGTAACAGAGGACAGAACAAGGAGCAATGGTTTCAAGTTGCAGCAGGGGAGGTCGAGGTTGGATATTAGGAAAACTTTCTCACTAGGAGGGTGGTGAAGCATTGGAATGGGTTACCTAGGGAGGTGGTGGAATCTCCATCTTTGGAAACATTTAAGGCCCGGTTAGACAAAACCCTGGCTGGGGTGATTTAGAGGGAGTGGTCCTGCTTTTAGCAGGGGGTTGGACTAGATGACCTGATGAGGTCCCTTCCCACCCTATTCTATAAAAAAGGAATGAGTAGTTGACAGGCTAAATAATTGGAGCCATCAGACTTGGCCTTTAGGTTCCAATCCAGCAAAGATTTGTACGTATGCTTCTTTTTACATACTGTGAGTGGCCTCACTGACTCTTACAGTCATACACAACGTGTGAAACTTAAGCATAGACATACGATTTTGAAGATGAGAGGCTTTTAATTCTATAAACTTTGACCTGGTATGTAGAAGATTAAAAAGCAAATCTTAATGTAGTTACTGATGTTACTGGAGGGAAAAAAACATTGTACAAACCTCGTGCATCAAAGAATTCATCGTCGGAGCTCTCCACAGAGTCGTTAATGATATTCTGCATATGCCACTGAGTAGCACTGAATCTGCGCGAACCAGCTGGAAATAAAGACAGACTCCCATTAACAAAGTATCATGATGATCTGCTTGCCAAGATAAAACAAATAAAAGCACCTAAGTCCTTGTAAATTGTTTGAGATGCTCATTTTGGCTAATTCACATTGTGTAACCTAACGAGAGGGCCACGCAGAACGTGTGGAATGGCAGCAAAAATTACACTTTCTACAAAATCATCTCAATTAGAATTATTAACGCAAAGCCTTTGTTGAACGTGCAATGCTTTCATCTAATGGAGTGACGTAAGAGACAAAGGAATATTCCACCCAGCTGAACTTGTCAGACCATTATTTTCCAACCTCACCCTCCAGCTGCACAAACATTTCTGAAGGCAGAAAGAAGCATTTCCTAGACACAGTGGAGTGGCTCGCATTTGAACTGAATCCCTTCCGTCACTCGTATCTGAAGATGCACTATTCTGTTTGATTTGCATGCAAAATACTGAATTTCCCATTCACTGAGCAACTTCTTCAAATGAACATCAAAGAGCTTTGTTTTCTTTGTTGTTAATATAAATGCTCCTGTCGCTTTTGACAGAAGCTTGATATTTGAAGATAGACAGGCCGAAGTATTTTGGGAGAGCTAAATACCAGTGTCGCATTAACATAGCTCAGACACACTATCCAGCCTTAAACTGATGCGAAGATAGGAAGCTCTAGGTGGACTAGATGACCTCCTGAGTTCCCTTCCAATCCTAATATTCTATGATTCGCATCCATCATCCATTCCTCAAATGTGATAGTGTATGGTTCCTGTGTACAACAGGACTGTGCAACACTTTAGGACAGGATGTAAAGAATGTCTATAAGAAGTGAAGCATACAGAACTAGGGAAAAAGCTAGAATTTGGCCAGCGCTCTTCTAGCTAACATTACCACCATTTTCATTCTGTTTAGTAGTGCATTCCTATACACAGGCTGTATTTTATTTCTGCAAATGAAAGGCTGTATCGCAAGGCATGTATATTTTCAACCCCCCTCAAATCAAGGGGAGGCCCAGGAGCAGAACCATCCTTAATATTTTAAATCTAAATTCATCTTTCCAATCAAAACAGGCCCCTAGATTTTAGTCACTCAGTGTGCCCCAAAAAGAGGTGGATTTAAACTATGTTGGCAAATGCCAACTGGCCCTTCCTAATTTGGGGGGTCTTCTAGCAAACAGGTCCTGATAATAAGACTTCTCTTTTGGAATAGAGCTCTTCATCCATAGCCCTCAATGAATTACAAAGCAGGTTAGTGTCACACTCTCCATTTTACAGATAGGAAAACTGAGGCCCAGACTGGGGAATCAATTCACCAGCGGTCACCCAGCCAACCAACATCAGAATTGGGAAAAGAATCCCACATGCCGCACATTCTAGTCTGGCACCCTGGTTCAAATGGACTGTACAGCCTCTCAATGTTTATAACCCTTTTTCTCACCCTCACTCTTCTTTTCCTCCCACTTCCCCCACCAGCAACTCAGAGGACCACAGAAAATAGCAGACGCTACCTTGGTGTTAAGTGACGTGATGGGGATTTAATAACCAAACTGAGCCTTTCCCCACCTAGAGTTTCGGTACAGCCCTTGATAGATTAGATCAAGAGCCAAACGCTGTGGCTGGCCCAAACTCTGTCCATCTGAGCCAATCACTTGCTGGTGCTCATTAGCAACAACCGACATATCATGATAACACTGAAGACTTTGAACTCCTAAGAAAAATCCACAGTCACCAAGAGATGTGTTTTCATTGTATAATAATGTACAAGGGAAGCTCCCCAATTAACAAATGCCTAGGCAACAACTAAGCATTTTAAGTTTTTGGCTATCTTCATTTCTATGTGGCTGGAATCAATAATTCACCATGCTGTTAACAAGCCTTTGCAAAATAGGCCTTCGTCCATTTCACTTTAATCCAAGTCAATAACGTCATTGACCCTGACCTGGTAGAAGTATTTCAAAACAAAAGGCATGATTCAATACTGGAATTTCACTGCAGGACTTCTGCTAGGATTTAGGTTATGAAGGAATATATATTAGTACAGATTTTAAACCCAACGTTTTTCTTTATGGTCTCACACACAGAGTAGAACTCCATCCCTTTTAAGGAAGCAGTTATTCAACAGCAACAGTCATTTCACTCAGACTTAGGCTTGGTCTACACTACGTACTTACATCACTATAACTACATCCCTCAGGGGTGTGAAAAATCCACCCCCTTAAGTAACATATACCGACCTTAACCTCCCATGCAGATAGCGCGAAGAGAGCTTTTCCTACCGACATAGCTACTGCCTCCCATTGGCTTAGAGCATCTTCACCAGATGTGCTACAGCAGCATGCAGGTATTCCAAGGGAAATTTATAGTGGAAACCCGCCCTCAATCGGTGAATAAATCACAGTTAACACAAACTCCCCTTCCTTCATTCATAGCTACAAAACACCAGGCAACTGCCCTGTTACAATGGACACTATCAAGTTTAAAAGTTCTTCCTGCTGGCCACGCAACAGGATCCCTTCCTGCCTCCACACCTACCAGAAAATTTCAACAAAAGGGGGGTTTGGGTCTGTTTATTTTCATGATAGAGAAGATAAGCTTTTGGCCAACACCAAAAAGATTTCAATTGGGAAATGTTGTCATGGTGCCTCATGGGAGCTCTGGTTCCGGTGCTTTATGCTCCCATCCTCTTCTACAGGCAGAGCTCCCGGGTCTTACACTTCCCATGATGCAAGACAGTGACTGAGGCAGTTGCATCATGGGAGTCCTTGGTCACAAGAAGGTCTTACTTATGTTACCAGTAACTCAGAGAGATGAGCCAGTGATGAAATTCTGATCGAGACCTGAATCAATTTTACCAAAAGGCCAGGAGCAGTAAACAGAATCTAGATGCAGCATCTAAGATCAATGTTTTTCAATCTTCCCAGATTGACAACCCCTTATTTAAAGTAAAAGAAAAAAAAGGCCTGACCCAGCCTCCCTTACATTTACTATAAGAAACTTTTTTTTTTAAAGAAAGCATAAAAACAATAACTAAGCTGACCAAAGGGTGGCTTGTGAGCTGCTTGCATCCGTTTCACAATTGAAGAGCAACTCGCGAAGTTCCCAGTGCCCCATCCTATTCTCCACCTACAAACTGGGTGGGTATCTCAGAACTTCTGGCCTGCAGCACAGTGGGGGGGCTAGAGGATTCTGCCCAGCATGGAGTGGGAGAGTTTTGGGGCGGGGAGTCCATAAATTGGGCCACCCCTGCTATATAATGTAATTGTGTGTTTCAAGAGACTGATGGAGAATACTTGACCTTGAGAGATAGGGGACTGACTGCATGAAGCGAGATTTTCTTTGCTGTATGTAGTTTGCAATATAATTTTCAGCATCTCACAACCCTCAATTGCTTTTAATGACACTCCCTGGGGATTGCAACTTAGCTATTGAGAAACACTGCCTTATGTCATTGGAAGTAGATATAATTGTACTTCATGCTGTATGTGTTGTGTCTGCAGTTAATTCAGCATTTCTCTAAAGCTGGAAACAGGAAAGAGACAAACAATAACTGTTTTGATGAAGCAGCCCAAAGTTACGGTAACCATCTTTGAGGGCAAATGTTTATTTGTTTTTAAACTACTGTTCCCAGTGGAATACAAAATAAATTATTCAAACATTTCTTAAAGACTTGGACTTTGGACAAACTTATTTTGTAAAGCCAAAGGGGTCAGATCTTAATTCCCTTATATGTACTGACTCCTGAGTAGTAGACCCAGGCAAAACTGTGATATATAATTTTATTTGCTGAAAATATGCAGTGTCTGGTTGATGTTGACTGAAACTACCTATGAATTTGACATGAATTCAGTGAATAGTCTTGAGCAGAAACACACGTCTTTTCAGGTTAAATTTACAAGCACCTCCAAAAATGGAGGAGGAGGAGATAGTAATATTCTCTCTGGCCCACCCTTTTCCATCTCTCAGTAACTGAAAGTCCATGCTGCCACACTGGTATGATTTGTAAAATTATGTGTACAGAAAAAGCCAAAAATGGCTGATCACTTAAAAATTGGATGGTACCAGATGGTGAAGCCCATTCAGTGCAGTGATATTCTGAACAAAGATCACTCAATGTACTTACAGCTGTTTCCACTGCTGACTTCACAGAGGTTGTAGACTTCAGAGTTACACACAGCGGAACATGGCTAGAATTGTATTACATAGAAACCTCCATGGATAATGCACCCACCTGGAATGTGGAAGACCCACTTTCTAATCCTGTCTCTGAAACAAAGATTTGAACCTGAGTTTTCCACATTTTGGATGAGTGCTTTAACCACTGGACTACCACATCACCCTCTGCATGTCACTTTTTTTTAAAACAACAGTTTTTAAGCCCCACAAATATAAGCATGCTGTTTTGGGTTGAAAGTTTCATTCAACCTGGCCTGAAATTTTTGTGACTTTTCCAACTGGTCAAAAAATGCTAACCTTTCTTTAAAATTTTGGTTTGGGTCAAACTGATTTCTATTTTATTTTCCACAATAGCCACCAAATGGAAAACGCAGATATTTGCCCAGCTTTGCTGAGAAGGACCTTGCTGCACAGGTCAGCCATTGGTGTCAGTGCTACTGGAGGAAATAGCAGAATCCAGCCCTAATATTTGACTTGACCACCTCCCTGTTTAAACACAGACGCACACCCATGTTTATTTCTGCTAAGATTATTGATGCTGGTATGACAAGGAGAGCTCTGAAGATGTTTTACCTTCTGGTTTCCTGTTTATCTCACACTAAAAAGCTGAATTAGAAGAGATACTGTGATGATTTTACTAGAAAGTGTCAAGTCTTCCTTCTGGAACCCATGGGGGGAAAAATAGTGCTGTACTAACGGGATGTATCTGAACAGCCACCTAGCAGCCATGTAAACCTCCCACTGAAGTCCACACAGGGATTAGGAGTGCTAAAAGATTTGCTGTAAATGAAAATTCTTGTAATAGTTGTTCCGTCGCATCTGGCTACAACAGTATTCCCATTGTAAGCCTCTATCTTCAGGGGGTTTCGTGGCTCTAATAAGTCTCCCTGGGCTGAATCTTGGCATAAGGAAGTGGTTTTTGGACTGGATTTCAAAAATATCAGCTAGGCTTTTGCACTAGAACAAAGCTTTTAAATGTACATTTTACTGAGTCTGGAACACACCTGTGACTGACAAGTGGAGTAATCACATGTGACCCTCCTATGCCCTGGTCCTTTTTTAGACACCACATCACAGATGAATAAACCTTAGACGGTGAGTTTTCTGTGACAGGGTCTGTCTTTGCAAGGCATTACGGATTCATACATTGCTTAGGACAGCAGGGCTTGGATCCTTGTTTAGGATCGCTAGGCTAAGCTGCAGGGAAAATACAGAACAGAAGAGGTTGCTGAGTTCTAGAGGTTGATGTTCCTTATGACTCCAGCGTGCATACACGCAGCTGAGATAGCCTATTTCAGGGTTTAGAGCAGAGTGAAGGCATTAACTTTAATTTTAACATTAATTTGGGGAAAAAATGCAATCTGTGGCATATCAGGAAGCAAGGTGAAATTGTATTATTGCAGACAGCCTTCTCAGGACAAACCCACACAGACGGGACGGGGGATTCTCTGTCTCAGGTCTGAATCAACTAAGGCTACAGCTACACGATCTCCTCTCACCGTAATCCAGCTCGCAGGAGTGGTGGTAGCCATCTTGGCTGGAGATGCTCTCCTGCCCAACATAGCGCTATGCACACCTGTACTCACTCCTGAGCAACATTATACTACAGCATGCATGGATCTGTATTTACACAGCCTAAAAATCCTACTTCACTCTCCCTTGCACATACACCCCTACCTAGGGCACAGTGTTTTCATCAGTGGGTCACAACCCCCACGCGAGGATCACAGGAGTTGTGAAGCATCAAAAATTTTATGACAGTCTAAAGCAACAAAATCTTCACTCCACCATTCCCTGCACACACACACACACCCCTCCCTAGAAATTGTACAGACTCACCACTGTTCTGGGTGACTTTTTTTACTCTTTCATTTATAGTATACGTAAGAGAGCCATCAACATTTTTTATTTAAAAGGGGTATCTAGGCTGAAAAGCCTGAGAAATACTGATCTGAGGGTGTTGCTTCATTGTAGAATATCCTGCCTTGAAACAAATCCCTCATCCCACCAGAGTCTGGAAAAATATGAAGCTCTTTATACCAGGTCAGGACACTTTCAACACCCTAAACATCCTGGATCACCACAACCCCTACAAATATGGCTCTCTATAGCAGACCTGTAATGAGAGGCTGCTCTACAGACTCCTTCCTCCAGAAAGAAACAAAGAAGCAGAAGCAGAAAAGACAATCTTCAGGGAAATGCAGATTGGAGGAAGAGATGATCTAAGAGAATCACAGAAAACAGACATGGAACAGACCAATATATTTCCTTTGATTCTCTTCGGTGATGAGGGAAAACAGTGATTAATTAATGGTCCAGGCAAATTTAACCTTGAAC
The DNA here is from genome assembly GCA_007922175.1 of Pelusios castaneus. Classification (NCBI taxonomy): domain Eukaryota; kingdom Metazoa; phylum Chordata; order Testudines; family Pelomedusidae; genus Pelusios; species Pelusios castaneus. The sequence continues at coordinate 3,021,631 of ML685879.1, forward strand.
CTAAACAATATTCATTCTCTCACTGTTCATGGTACTACTATTACTGTAATTGACCCAATTTGATTGACACAATAGGCTAAGTTCTTAATGTAATGTGCATAAACATATTGTGTCCCATTACTGCTAATGAAAATGGCACCCATGGAGTAACACCTTGATAATTTAGACTAATATGCAAGAACACAAGGAATGCAAATGCTGTTTTGGATTAAATAGCACCCACTTAGGTTGAAGTGCTCCCAGAGTCCCAGTGCTCCCTTTAAATTGAACTGGAAAATCTCCAAAGCAGTAGTTAATTAAGTGCTGTTTCTGATTAGTACAAATGTTTATGACTCGCTTCGAATCCCTCCACAGTGTATAGCAAGATGCCTGAAGGACAAGTTACTTTCCGTCTTCATTTTAGGGTAAAGGACTGTTTAAAGCCTTTCCATTTAAATTTAAAATGTGAAATTGTTATAATAACTCAGACTCTAGGTTCTCTAACATCAGTACTGCAGTTTCATTTATTAATTAAATGGGAATATTCCAGGTTGATTTAAGAAAATATAAGCAATGAGTAAATCCCAAGCCCTTTGTAGGACCCGACTGACCATATGCAAAATCTGAATCTTCACATCATATGTCTTTTCAGCATACCCACAAACCAGAACCCTGTGCAAATGGGAATTTCCATTTCATAATAAATTCTGATATTAAAAAACCCAATTGTTCCAAACTGGGATGAGAAATCAAAATAAAAATTTTTGCACAGAACAGAAAATTAAAAAAAAAAAAAATCAGTTCAGAAACACTTCATACATTTCTAACCAACACATTTCAGCACTTTGAAATTTAAATATTTTATTTCATTTATTGGACTAATTGAACTATTTCATTTTTTCTTGGTTTAACATTAATCTCCATCTTCCTGAGCTGCTGTAGAACCTCATGGGAATCAAATAGGAACATGGAGCGCCAAAATTTCGAGAGAAAGACTCCCACAAATAACTACAGTTCCCATGAAGCTCTATTGTCACATGGCTCCCATGATAAATCCCCCAAATTCAGTGAGAGGGGAGACTGCATTGCTTCTTGGGAGATGTAGTCCAGGACCAGAGCCCAGTCCACACAAGAGAATGCAGAGAGGGGGCTTCAATGAGGCACCCGAACTACAATTCCAAGGAGCTACCAAGGCAACTCAGGCCAACACAGATACATGTTAAACTGATCCATAATGAAATTAGAGAAACAAGGGGCGGGGAGCGAGGTAATATGTTTTATTGGATCATTGTCTGTTGATAAGAGACGACAAGCTCAAAAGTTTAATTTTTTCCCAACAGAAAAACTGAAGTACTTTGGCTTATTGACATTTTTCATCACAGAAAATTTTGATTGTGGAAACTGCAAAGTCTATTGAAAAGCCGCTGATGGAAAGTTCCTGTCCATTCTCCGTATTCCAGCTCTCTCCCACTATCCAACACAAACCATGCACTTCACTGAAACCAGACCGCTGCAAGCCATACACATCCTGTACCCACCCCGTCCCCCACTTCTCCACCAAGCCACCTCCTTAAAACCCATTCCTTCTAGGAACGTTTCCTAGCTTCTTCCCAGATAAACCCTCCGCAGCCTTTCTTTTCCTAAACAACCGCTCTACATTTCATCCCGGGTGTCTTTGTCCTGTCTAGCATGTCCTCAGCTCTTAGAGTAGGCATTACACCTGAATCAAGGGTCCAATCCTGCAAACGCCTACTACCAGGTGTAGTGCTCACTAGCATATAATAAGAGTATTTAAACTAAAGGAATAAGACTACAATTAGTCGTAAGCACTATTGTGTCAAATTCTCTGCTGATGTAAATTGACACATCTCCATTCAAGTCAATGGAGCTAAACCCATTAATCCTCACAGTGGATTTGTCCCAGTGGCAGGCTGTAAATGCCGGCAGGATTAGGCCTTACATTTATCAGAATTAGTCTCCAGGTCAAAAGTTCTGCAAATTGATGGTGCTGTCTTAATACTGAGATTAAGAGACCATCCATTTTACTTATGTCACACTCTTGCATTGCAGGGTAACACTGCATCAGAAAAGAACATGACCTTGCTGTTTTAGATAAGCAAACAAGAAAAAGTAATCCACGCAGAGTATCTCGTCAACTCATTAAATTCTTCTGCTGTCTCTCTCAGCATTTGCTTTTATTACCCTGGTGTTAGAGCGAAAATGCTTGCCAGCATGAAAGCGCTCAGCTGGGATCACGAATCAAAACAGTTTATTTCTCAGTCCCCAGCCTGTGCAGTGTCATAAAGTGGTGTCTTTTCATTCACACAGACACAAGCCCCATAGTAGATGGTGTCTCAGTCACTCAGAAATGGAAGCAAGACAGAAATTTCCCCCCCCCCCCTTCTTTTCAGTATCTGTGCATTTCTGCAATTCATCCTGTTAATTGATGCCAGAGCCACCCATCTGGCTCATCAACATTAACAGCATGCAGTGATAACCCTCCCTCCTACTATAAATAGGACAAGTGTGGGACCAGAGGAGAAAGCCTGGCATATAATCAATGGCTCATAGCAGTTAGTCACTGTATTGCATTGTTTGCAGACACAGACCTGGCTGGAAAAATCTCATTTCTGTCTTTAACCCTTTTAGGATTCCGTCCAATACCAGCATTATCTCCTGCTTTTGAAGCTGGCTGAAGTGGATTCATATCAATATATTTATCCCAGCAGCAAAGCTTAGCCTATCAATATGAATTAAGAGGCTGTCGGTAAACACTGCCTGTTTTTTATTTCCCGTTGTTATTCTGAAAGCTGCCCCCTCCCCTGCCACATCATTTGGATTCTTTGGCGCTCTAACAGGATCACTGTTGGTAAGCCCAGTTTAAGTTGCCCGAATGAGGATCACTTGCTGTAGTAAATACAATGATCATGAGTAAGAAGTTGGCATTTGTTCACGGGGTTACCATAGTTACTGGTGTGCGAGGGGAGTGGAAATATGGTATCTCAAACAACCTGTGCAGTAATGCTTAACAAATGGTGGGCCCTTTTTCCTCATTTCATTTTGAGAAATGTTAACCGGCTCCCACTTTATACCGAACACCAATGAACAGTGTTCTCCTGATGGTGTTTCAATGTCATCCATTTACAATCATTCTCGGAAGATGTCTGTTTTCTGGTTTCTATTAACAATCATGGAAACTAATCTTTCCATCCAAATGTCCCAACTAGAGTAATATAATGAACCTCAGTAATTCTGCAAATGATACAACAAGTAGTTATTCAGCGATAAATATTAGTCGCATAAGAGCTAAATATTAGTAATTATTGCAACACGGGAGATCCTTTTGCAACTCTACCTTCTCTAAACTGATACAATCTTTTAGAATGAAATGAAATTTTTAGAATTGCGCACGTTTGATGAAAGTACAAGTCCATTGTCATCAAAACCAGAACCAATGCCCTGGTTCTGAATTCATCCCAAGTTTGTGGGAGGACAGATTCAGAATTTGCAGCTTTGATTCCATCTCTAATGTATTCCTTTTGTCTAGCTTTTAAAGGAAAATTAGGGGGAAAAAAGATTTGATTATGTCTGTACTTTAAGAGCACAGAGGAAAGCTTTGCTCAATTTCAGCTTTTATGGCGTGGTGACACCAATCGATGTAAAAATGCAGTTATTGTAAGATACATGACTGCTCTCTTTAGTTCTGTTTTGCACCAAGAGTGATCCTGGCCAGATCAATAGGCACCAATGGAAAGACAAGGGTTAATTTTCAGCTCTTTCAGGAAAACAAGCAAAAGGCTGTCAATTATAAGAGAATCTCTTATAAGAGATGCTACAGCACCGTAACTGAGATCGTCTATTGCACAGTATCTGTAGTTTTACATGCCTTTTAACCGGTCTCTCAAGGACAAGGTTTTGTTTAACTTGCCTTCCTAAGTCTTCAGAGAAATCAAATCACTACTCTTTGAAAGGGAACAGATATGCACTTGAGGCCAACTGTCCTCGGCTTTTCAAGTCTACAACTTTATCTCCAACGAGCAGATACTCACAGATACTGCCTCACTTCACAAAAAGTCTCACTAATTTCCAGTAGAATGCAACTTTGCATTAATCCAATGGAAACACTCATGTAGCATGTGCTACTCGATATGAGTAAAGGTGGAAGAATCTGGCCCTACGTACCTAAACAAATTTTATTTTTTTAAATGAGGTGCTGGGCCCATGTAATTAACCTTGTTTCCATGATTTCCAAGGCTTTGACTAACTTGAAATTAAATGTGTACTGATTGAACTAAATCCGTACAGAAACTGACAAGTAAAGCTGGTGAAACCCCCTTACGATTTCATTCCTCTTCAACAAAGTCCACACAAGTGGCTTGACTAACGCAGCTAAACTGATTTAGTTTAATCAATAAGATTGTTCTCTGTAGGTGAGGTCTAAGAAAAGAACACTTGGAAGCATCCCATCCCATGGCATTTTGGGCCTGACCCTGAGTCTGTTGAAGCCAAAGGAAAGATTCCCAAATCACTTGGATAGCCTCAATATCTTAGCTTTGGATCATGTATGAGAAAGGAAGAATTACTGTTAATTATTTGTATTACAATAGTGTCTCGTGTCCCTAACAAAGATTGAGACTTCATTGTACAGGCAGGGTCCGGATCTACTGGCCCTGTAAGAGTCCCTAAGGAATGGCGAGTCAGTCCATTTGGTTCAGAAGCAGAACATCACTCATAGCATCACTCTGTACTCAACCCTGCTTCATGGAAACCGTGGTGAGTCTCCTTCTGTTGTTTTCTGAATCAGAAATGCAAAGCCATCCAAAGCTGAGAAGTACAGTTTTGCTCTTTGTGCAAAAGGAAAACCTTGCCACACTGAGCTAAATATAGAATGTGCGTTTCAGTGAAGCCTGCTGGCAACACAGTGAAGAAATCAATGTTCCATTGAAGAAATCACTTGGTGGTGTTCACAGAAAGGATCTGACTTGCATTTTACTGGAGGAGCTAAAGAGAAAAAAGCCAGAAGTTGCTACAGCTGTCAATAGCCTTTTTCAAAACTTCCAAGTCCAGCCCAGCAGCTTGGCCCCAAAACACAACAATAACCTGCAATGTCCAGGACAGTAGAGTCCAAGTCATCATTTAAAACCTTAGCTCCCCCACTGCTAGGCAGTTTACCACAGGAGCTCTGAACTTTTCCAGACTACTGGACCTCTTCCACGAGTCTAACTTGCCTTGTGGGCCTCCAAGTTTAACCTCACTTAACTACTTGCTTACAAAGTCAGACATAAGAATAAAAATGTGTCAGAGCACACTACTACTGAACAGTAGCTTCCTTTCTCATTTTTACCATGTAATTAGAAAATAAATCATTTTATAATATATATACAAACAATATATATTTATATATAATATATATAATAAAATATATTTAAATATATTTACAATATAATTATTGTATTTCAAATTCCGTGTCTAGTGTATAGAGCAGCATAAACAAGTCACTGTCTATAAAATTTTAGTTTGTACAGACTTTGCTAGTACTTTTATGGTGACTGTTGTAAAACTAGGCAAATGCCTGGATGAGTTGATGTACCCTGGAAAACCTGTACATGGCTGCAGAGGTACCCATACCCCGGGCTGAGAACTACTGGTTCACCGTATCTGCTTGTGAGACAAGTTTCTCAAGCTGAAGTACATATATCTGGCCTACAGGTTAATACATGCAACATCTTATGGCAACAGAGTCTTGTGGCACTTTTAAAGACTAACAGATTTATTAATCGCATGAGCTTTCGTGGGAGAAAATCCCACTTCGTCAGACGCTTTGAAG
>ML685879.1:3027836-3038207 GCA_007922175.1 Pelusios castaneus
GACGCTTTGAAGACGCTTCAAAGCGTCTGACGAAGTGGGATTTTCTCCCACGAAAGCTCATGCGATTAATAAATCTGTTAGTCTTTAAAAGTGCCACAAGACTCTGTTGTCTTTCTACAATAGACTAACACGGCTACCCCTTTGGAATTTAACATCTTATGGGAATACAAGCCTCTTTTCTGAGCCATTCCTCTTGAATAGATATATCCAGACTACCCTGTGAGGCAGGGCAGGGCTATCGTCCCCATTTTACAGATGGGAAACTGAGGCACAGAGTCTAGAGGCTTGGCGAAGCAGGGCCGGCACAAGAGTTTTTGGCACCCTAGGCAAACTATGACCCCCACCCCCCCAAACATTCGAAAAATGAGAACATATTAATATATATTTTAAATAGAGTTAAAAATCATTTCCATCTAATTTGGCACCCCTTACAGCCTGGCACCCTGGGCGACTGCCTAGTTCGTGTATATGTCGGGCCAGCCCTGTGCCCAAGCACACATGAGCAGGAACTTGAGCCAAAGTCTTCCAAATGCAAAGCTAGAGCCCTAACCACAGAACCACCCTTCCTTATGCTTGAAAACTAACCTCCTCAAACAGCAAAGATCCATACTTTTCTCCTAGTTTCAAATATATAAAATCTAATTTTTCTTTAGGAAAAAAATTTTTTGTTGTTGTTACAGTTTTTATAAAGGAATGACAATTAAGGAACAAGAGTAAACATTTAACTGAAGCATTCCACATAGAAATAAAAGTGTTTCACAGACAAAAGCTAATGTTTTATTGTTTTCAGTATCTGAAATTCAACAGTGATCCAATAAATCAATAATGTGCATTGTGTGCTACTATAAAATTACAGCCCTCAAAAATGTCAGTACTGGAAAGACACCCTCTCGGGAACACTAGCTTTTCAATGGAGCAGCTTTTCAGGGCAGCTACAAAGCCCCAGCAAACAGTTCAATATGTCCAAAAAGGGGATACCAGAGTTCCCTGTGCCTCTGCAGTACTCCACTGATACTAATTAAATGATGGAAAATCCACAGTCAAAAAGCAGCTCATACATAGGCCTTTCCAGAATGGGACCTCAGTCATTTACTAGTTCAGCGTCCACGTTAACTGCTTGCTCATTTGGAGGGAAGGGAACAAACATAGGGAAAAGCGGGGGAGAGGATGCAAACTGAGGCTGGGGGTTGTTGCAGGGATGTAATACGTCTTTTGTTCAAACACCACACTGTTGCTCTGACTGAATTCTGAAAGCTTGAAAAACAAGACACTGAGCACCCCTAGAGCGCGCACAAGCTATTTATAGGGATCCTATCCCATTCCCATACACTACAGAAGGTATTGAATGGTAAAAGAAGGTATGCTTAACTTAAGGGCAAACAAACACAATGAAATAGCCAATACCTTCCGTGACGCGGGCACTTCAGTGAAAAAGCCAACTTCTAAATAAGACGAGACCTACAGTGTAAAAATTCCCTATTTAGGGATATTGTTATGCTTTTCTGTACACAGAGAGCTACCAAATACTTTCAGCCTGCCTTACGAGGCTTATTTTAGTGTAGGAAGAAACATCATGAAGAAAGGACAAAAATAACAATTTCAATCAGAATTCTCTCTTTCTGAGCAAAATGGCTGCCTTCTCTGCACAGAAGGAATTTTTAAGATTTTTTTAAAAGGTTCAGTAAACAAAAAGGCACCACAGCTATACAAACCAACAGAGTTGGAGTACTTTAAAAACAAACAAACCAACCAAAAAACTCAGCATGAGACCACCTTAGGGCAGAAATATCAGTAACTATTAAAAGAGCACCTCAAGCGCCTTTAGAGTGAGCATGTACCTAAAACCACCCACTGCTATTCCAAACTTAGAGTAAAATGCACCCTTTTGGCGATCCTTGCAAAAATGCTGTGTCCGTATATTGCTCTGTGGTTAGCTGGATTCGTGTCAATATTTTCCAAGTATTACAGAAGGATTTAATCAGAGATTACCAGAGACACCTCTCTGTACGTTTAAGTTCTTGTGGTTGTACGGTGTAACTGCTTCCCGACCACACGCCTATGAGCTTGGGAAAATTCAGAACACTGTGGCTGGTTGCACAAGAGGGTCAAAGCATTTGAATGCTGCTTGTTGTGATTTAATTGTGGAGGTGGTGCAACAAATAGAAAAAAACAACACTGATTTGTAAACAGGTAATTGAAATACAGATAATAAAGCAAAAGAGACCACTGAGGTAGGAAGCAGTGAGCAATTTAAGCTTATATTTGTATTTAGCAACAGCCTAACTAAAGAGATACACAGGCCTACATTATTAAAAAGTGTGTCATAGGATTGGGTGCCCAGTTTAAAAGGTGTCCAATTTTCAGAAAGTGCCGAGTACTTAATTCCTGAAAATCACGCCTTTTTTAAGGTGTCACCGAGTTAGACAGCCCAGACTTGACCTCCCACAATTCCTAGGCCCTTTTAAAAATGTAGATCACATTATTCAGGAATCAAACAGCAAACTTGAGAGAGAGCAGAAGATGGGATATTGCGGCATGATGTTCATAACCTATTCCTAACGGGCAGCTGTGTTAGTCTAGTTCAGCAAAACAAACACTTGCATTCTTTATTCCTCTGTAACATTATCCATCTTTTGACTTTCTAAATCAGTGCCCCACACTTGAAAAATCACTGACCTGGAAATGAGCTTAATGTCACCACCCATCTTTCTCACTGCGCTTTTCCTCAGTAGCTCTCAAAGTAGTTTTACAAAGAAGGGATGTAGTGTCATTCTTCTCATTTAACACATGTGGGAATTGAGACAGAGAAAGTGGAAGGGACTTTCCAAAGGTCACCCAGCAGGTATGTGGAATAGCCAAGAACAGAAGTCAGGCCTCCTGAGTCCTAATTTAGTGCTCTATCCACTGACCCGCACTGCCTCAAACTACATTTCAAATGTTTCAGATTAAGGACAGACTTTTCAAGAGCAGGAGAACTTTCCCTGGGGCTTGGATGCTTTTGAAAATGTTAACTGTTGCCTTTCTTAGATTTTCACGTTGAAACAATGATCAATCCAAGCCACAAAACCCCTGGCCTCATTTTTATATGTTCAATTCATCCAGGTTTTAGACAGCACACACAGTCTTAAGTTCATGGCTAACAGCCGTACAACAGGACCTCTGCAGAGTACTGTCTCTTGCAAAAAAAGGTTACAGTCTGCTGGTTGGCAGATATGGCGGGTGAGATACAGGTCTGAAGAGAGAATGAGAACACGCAGCATAGATCATACATCTTACTGCTGATAACCGGCCCTTTTAACTCCTAGTCATTGCAATTATATTCAATATTCTGAGGAGGACAAAAGCATCAATCAGTAATGCTCTCTGTCAAGAAGATTTCACTATTTTCTAATCATTAAAGAGGTGGGGGCAGGAAAAGGGGGATTTCATTCATCTGTTGCAGATATTTAACAAAAATCTATGGCAAACAAATGATGTTTAAATTCATAAGTTATAAACAATGGCAAGTTGACAGGTTATTTTTTTTAATTACATAGAACGCAGGCTGGCATCCTTTCCAAGCACCGCACATCCGCCACCTCCGATTGATACATTGAAATTAATCAGCTGCAAAAGACCTTTAAAAAAAGAGAGCAAGAGACAGAAAGGACCAAGATCTGATTTTAATTTAACTGGGGAAACCATTTCACTGGGTAGAAGAAAAAGGCAAAGGGGAGGGCAATATTTTTATACATGTAAGTCCAAGGAAATAGGAGAGGATGGAGGGAAAGAGAACAAGAGGCATTAAAGCAAACCGTTTAAAAGAGCATGGAAGATGAAAACAGGGAAGGACAGCAAAGGCAGAGGAGGAGAAGCCCCCCAAAAGACGAGACACTAAGAAAAACTTCCTCAGCACCGAGGTTAAAATTCTTCACCCTTTGCTGCTTTGAGCAGCTCTGTGCAGCGAGGGGAGGGCTGGCCATGTGGCAGAACACACGGAGTTGACGTTCACGTGGCAGAAGGGAGTGATTTAGAGAGCCAAGGGGAGAACGGCTATCAGCAGACTGTATCAGAGCAACAGGCCAGAGACATTTAGCGGGGGAAAAAGGTTGGGATCTCACTGGGATATTTACTTAGCCTTGCTTTCTATGAGTTGTACTTGCTGCTGCCAGTAGCAGCTGTTGCCATTAAAAGAAGCATTTGAGGCACAATTCAGAGCTTACAAAGTTAATGGACAGGACTTCCATTGATCTCAATGGGCCTTCTTTGGATCAGGGCCCTAAGCACTTTGACCCAATTTCTTCCTCCCATGGAGCATAGAAGGCTTTGAGAATGCGAACGAAAGACCAATTGTGTCAAGAGATTTATTTTCTTCATTTACTTAGTTTTGAAAGAAAAAACTCAAGTTATTCTAATAAGCAAAACTGGTAACAACCTAAGTATAATGTTGCCTAATCTTTTCCCTTTATACATTTACCAAATTTTCACTGTCCGGCTGAAATTTTCCATGCTGGGTGTTGTTCCCTGATGTTGCTCACAGATTAAAGTTGCGGAGACAAACTTAATTCTGGCAACTGCTCACTCTGGAGTGCTTTACCTTGCACCCTAATGCTCTTTAGAAGTAATATTTTGATGAGTAATATTATTATTACAGTAGCATTCAGAAGGTTCAGTCATGATGAGGATCATTTTGGGCTAGGTATGAAACCAAAGACAGGCATAGATACCAAAGAGTTCCTAATTTGCAGGATCATTGGATTGCCTGAATTGGATCCATACAGGCAGACCTTTATACCTGCGCAGTCTGTCCATGAAGGGGCTCTGGAAGGCAGACTCACTCAGATCTGATCAGAAGATTGGGGCCCGATTTGACAAGCAGCGTACAAATGATGTGGGAGTGGGAGACAAACAGAAAAGCATCAGAAATCAGGGATCACAGGCTTGGATTTCTGGATACCATTCATAAACCTAACACATGTTCATTGGAGATATGCTGACTTATACCAGTTGAAGATCTGTCCTAGAATATTTACACAGCTTTGCAAAGTGATGCTCTAAATACGTAACAAGAAGGATGAAAAACTTTTGCCCTTCATCTGAGAGAGAGAAAAAGAGAAATTTATTCCAGCTGAGGATCTGGCCCTTTATTTTTTGGTCATTCCCCAGTCCAGTTACGGAGGCTGTGCATCCTCTTTGAACTAGTTATGTCTGATGTTCCTACCCCTCTTCAAACCAACTCAATGCCTGTTCAAGCCATGAAAAACAACAGAGTCCTGTGGCACTTTTAAAGACTAACAAATTTAAACATGGCTACCCCCTTGGAAATTGATCAAGGCATGAAATCTAAGAGGGCTCTGTAGTTAAACTACATATCTTCATTGACCACTGCTTTCTGGTTCTTGAGCGTTAAGCATGAACACAGATCACTTCATTTTCTGATCCTTGATCTTGGTCAGTTTGCAACGTATCTAAGAAGAGCCAGAAACAACAAAAAGCATCTTTCAAATCTGTAGAATACTCTTTCCATTTTATTTTATTTTTTTTTAAAAGAAACAGGTCACTTCTAGTATAATTAATGCAAAGCCATGTTTGCCCTTTTAATTATTCATCAGAAGTTCCCCTGCTTCCTTACACTGGAGACAAGAAAACGCCAGATGGGATGGATAGACGAGGACAAAGAGCCATAACTCTTGCTCATCTATCTTAACTAGTCCCATCATTTCTTCCTCCCAAGCACTGCAGCAACCTAATTCAGATTCGCAAAACAATCCAATCATCTGTTTCATGCTGTTTGTTCAACTCTCCTGACTCAGCAACTTGACCTTCCCTTCACTTGCAATTATTCAAGACACCACTAAGCTTACCACTAAGATTCACAACAGAGTCCTGTGGCACTTTTAAAGATGAACAGATTTATTTATCGCAGGAGCTTTCGTGGGAGAAAATCCCACTTCGTCAGACGATTTGAAGCATCTGACGAAGTGGGATTTCCTCCCATGAAAGCTCATGCGTTAAATAAATCTGTTTGTCTTTAAAAGTGTCACAGGACTCTGTTGTTTTTCTACAATAGACTAACATGGCTACCCCTTTGGAATTTCACTAAGACTCACTTGCAGTTAGGTAGCCCATGGGGGTTTACTATCCCAAAGAGCTCGCACCAATAAGTCTGACTCCCTACACGAACTTGGAGGCATGATCTTTCCTACCAAAAGAGTTTGGTGTCCTTATGATGGGGGGGGAAAGGTCTATCAGGTGTCATTTATCATTCCATTGAGATGGTCTTATGACACCAAGAAACTGAATCACCCACTAAGGGTGAAATTCCCCACTATGCAGAGGAACACAGCAAAGTCTGTTTCACTTAACTGTGATGCACAGAACCTACAGTGGCATTCTGCACTGGCTGTAAGTTCAAATATATTATACTTTTATTATTTATATTAAATATATTATACTTTTCAAAAAAAATATTGAATTTTAATATCTATACACTTTCATTTATTTCACCCCCTCTTTGTTTTTGTTTCTGCATTTCACTCATCTTTAATAGAGCTGGTATGATGAAAAAAATCAATATGCTGTGGCTGACTAAAAGCATTCTAATTAGGAAAAAAAGTTAAGTTTAAAAAAAAAAAAGAGAGAGAGAGAAAGTGTGTAGGGGAAAGAAGAAATATATTTTCCCCACCATTTTTTTTTTTTAACATTTACTACCTTTTCCTGAGGAAAATGGGACAGGAGCAGTGGGGGAAAGAGAAGGTGAATAAGGAAATACAAAAATTTAAAGCTTTTTTAAAATGGTAATTTTTTCATTAAAAAAGCAATGAAATTGTAATTTAAAGACAAAAAACTTCATTTCATTTCAACTTTGTTCATTGAAAAATATCAAAATCAAACACTGTTCCCGCACACTTCCATAATATTGTGTAGGTTCACAAAGTTTCTGGAAATAGTTATTTAAAGTTATTGTACTTACCAAATCCAACCTAAACACTCACTTCACAATATTTCTAATTATGTTAGAATAGGTTTGGCAAAACTTGTTAAACAAAATTTAAACATTTGGCCTTAAATTAGTTGACAAAGTGCCTTTAGATTTACCAGCTGTCACGGGAAAGACATAGGTATATATTCCAGAGACAGAATGTTTATTGTGTCTGCTTTGGACACACAACTTTATACAGTCAGTCTCCAGAAGGAACTGTCACGCATGCAATAAGTGATGAAAAGTCATCTACATGCATGGGGTTATGTGGTTTTTTATCCTTTTTTAAATGGTTGTGGATTGTTTATGAAAATAACATTAAAGGAAATTTTAAAGCAAGAAGTCATTTCAGCCTAAATAAATAAATAAACAAAAATTTTGTTTTGAAAATGTTAGAAAATGTTTTCAAACTTTCTCCCTCCTGTTAAATAATTTGGAAAAATACTTATGAATTCACAAAACGTTTCAATGTCTCCATATCTTTCTTCACAGAAAAAAAAAATGTTTCAGCCGAAAAATTTCATACAGCTCTACCAATGAATGATGCTGCATAATCTTCAGCACCATCTACTGGCACATTTTCTACCTAGACTCTCTTTTGGGACCTCTTTCAAACACACTTCATTTTAATGGAGACAGGCTATACCAATCAAATGCATCCCTGTTGTTACACTATCAAACACAATGGAGTTACACTACCGAGAAGGTCTATGTGTAATGTCTGCCGGGAAGAACCTTGCTTTATTGAATCGTGATTCCAAATTAATTTAACAGATTGTCAAGGAGAAATGAGCAACCAGACACATTTCTGCAAGGCACTGAGTGTCCACCACTGAGCATCCATAGATTTCAATGGGAGTTGAGGACAATTGGCTGCACTCAGGAGCAGATTCTCTATGCTCCTGCAGTCCACTGATCAGCATGTAATAGATGTCTGTCTGTCTCACTCTGTGTCACATCCACAAAGAATAAGATTCCAGTACAGCTTCTAGCTACAGGAGGTCTTGAGACTGCTGGTGCCAGGATTGTAACCTAATCGGTACAGGAAGTGGCCTGAAACTTGCTCTTCTGCTCCAAACAATGAAAAGTATGAAGAGCCTTGATCCAAAGCCTGTTGAAATCAGTGGAAAGACGTCCATTGACTCCAGTGGGCTTAGGGGCAGCCCTGAGACACCATGATACTGCACTGAAGGGAAATGTAATCATGATTTCCGTGCAGAAGAAAGCATTCCATCGAAACTTATTAGGCACAGCCATCAGTGGGTTGCTGGCTGTGTAACATAGGGCAATCGACATAAAGCAACCTTAGTGAGCATTAAGAACACCTAGCAGATTTTATCAATACAGAACGTTCAAAAGGAGAAGGAAACTAAGATTGTATACCTAGTCAATAGGCAGAGCCAGGAGCAGAATCCAGGTCTTCTGACTCATCTCTAGTGCCCTATCTGCTGGGCCACATGACCACAATGTGACTACAATACATTTCACCACACTTGCTAATTTGCAAAATTCCATAATTCAAAGGGGTTTCCCAGTCTTCAGTAAGCATTAGTGCATCTCTATTGCATTTAATGTGGACTTCACTTACACAATACTCTGGCAAACAAAAACATTTCTTTCCCATTGTATCAAAACTGACAGCCACCATAGTGATTTCGGCACTTAAAAACCTCTGCAATTATATGCTACATATAATTAGCAACCATGTTATTTTTTTCCATCTAAGCTTCTCTCTTTTAGACTCCTCTACATTGCCACCACAGCTCCTAATATCACAACATGTTAATTTAAGTTTTCAAATCATGGGGCCTCCAACAGAATTTCAAGGGCTGATTTGCATTTTTAGGTAGCAATTTTCTAGGGAGGAAAAAACAGTTTTTCTGATTAATTGTTTTGCAACAGATGCTGTTCGCAAATGTTACGTTCAACTCACCTTGCTAAAGCTCTTCTTTCTCCTTGGATACAAGTCATTCAGTCATACTTTCTCAGTAACAGCTCTCCTAGAAAACCTTCAGTGGAATGTGAAATAGAAATTTCTGACAACGGGAGCCAGGCAAAATTATTCATGTTTGTGAGGAGGGTTTATTTTATTTTATTTGTTCAAATATAAGACTCATTTGCAATTCGCCAGTGCATCACTCAGATTTTGAACATAAGAATGGCCATACTTGGTCAGATCAATGGTCCATCTAGCCCAGTGCGCTGTCTTCCAACAATGGCCAGTGACAAACCCTTTAGAAGGAAGTGAGGCAGAGATAAGATTTAGGTGTTTCTACACTGCCATCAGGAGATATGATTTACAGAATGTGTAGACATACCTAAACTAACTATGGCTATGTCTACACTGGCAAGTTAGTTCGAATGAAGGAGGCTTAATTCGAACTAACAAAAGCCATGGCTACACTAGGCTTTAGTTAGTTCGAATTAAGGGCTTCCTTACTTCGAACTAAGAAGTTCGAATAGGGTATTCGAACTAAAGGGTCAATAGTTTGAAGGAGCCAATGTGGCCATGTTAATTCAAACTAATTTCTTAGTTCGAACTAACTATAGAATGAATGGGGATCGCTAATTCAAACTAACTAATTCAAACTAATTCTAGCAAGTGTAGACATAGCCTATGATCGAAACCTGGGATGCCACAGTTTCCCTGCTAGCGTGGCTTGACCTAGGTAGGTCACAGCTAGCTTTGGTACATCCACATCTGCTGCAATCACATCTCTGGACTGCAGTGATTCCACTGCTCAAGTGACCTGCACAGCGTCACAAAGAAGGTCTGCAACAGAGAAGAGAGGTGAATGCAGGTGTCCCATGGCCCAGGTCAGTGTCTTTGGCACCAGACCTGCCTTCCCAAGTGCCGCACCCTTGTATGGGAACTCAGACTGAAATAGGAGTGTCCACACAAGGAGGTTGCATCAATTTAACTAAACAAGTTTCTGAACAGATTTTGTTAAAATGGTACCATTTCCTCATGTAAATAAGACTTCAATGTCCCTATGAACCCCAGCTTCCTCTTGTCTCAGTTATACAGGGGGTCCAGTCTTCAGAGACACTTGCTTCCACTTCCTGTCCAAACCCCACACTGAAAGCCTACAGTTAAGTGTTTTACTGCCCTGGGCCCTTGGGAATGGGAGATGAGGCCTCATGTGCGCAACTGCCTCTCTTAGCATAATCATCTTGCAAGTTTATTCTGATGTCATATGCATCGTGAGCTACAAGACACACCATGGATCTGCCTTCTACCCCGGGAGCTAAAAAGCAGAGGAAGAATATGTTTAATTGTCAATGTGATTGCAAGAACTTTTAAAGAACCTCACAAAATGCTGTCAAATTCCAAAGGGGTAGCCGTGTTAGTCTATTGTAGAAAGACAACAGAGTCCTGTGGCACTTTTAAAGACTAACAGATTTATTAA
>ML685879.1:3038607-3149425 GCA_007922175.1 Pelusios castaneus
GATTTTCTCCCACGAAAGCTCATGCGATTAATAAATCTGTTAGTCTTTAAAAGAGCCACAAGACTCTGTTGTCTCACAAAATGCTGACATGGATAACTAGAGTCACAAGAAGTGTGTTTGGACGGCATTGTTCACTCACTTCTACTAACTTATTAAACTAACTTATTTGCATCTTCCTACTGCCCCAGGACTAGACAGTGGCATATTAGTCAGCTGCAGAGCACCGTGAGCAAGTTCCCACATGGCTGATATCTATGATTAAGTAGGTTAGATGCTACAAGGGTACTCGTCTTCACAAAGCAGAAAACAGCCTTCCTCTTTGAATGACGCACAACTCCAAGGCCACCCCACTCCGAGTAATTATAGAATACGGATGATCGCACTTCAGTCCCTGCAGGGTACATATCATGCAGGGTCTCTCTACACTGTTGTTAGGGAAGTCATGTTTGACAGTCTCATTAGAGAGGCTACATGCTAGCAAAAGCCCAAGAAATATTTTTAAAGTGTTTATTTCAATTATTGATCCATTGCCTATTTTTCTGTATATGTGATGCACAATGGAAAGAACTTTCTTGGCATTAGAGATATAAAGATATATAAAAATTTAAATCTGTGTAACAGTCTAAAATGATTTTACTCCAATGTAATTAATGGTAATGTTCTCATTGATCTGAGGGGGTCAGGAGCAAACCTTCTACCATAAATGTATTATAATTGAGTTTGAGCATTATGATACCAATCAGACAAAAATAAAGAGAAGAGTCTTGCAAAATATTTCAGATTTTTGGAAACATACAATGAAGAATGTAATTGCCACTGAACATGGTTTCTCGCCTTCACTCCCCATTCTGGCTTAAAGTATTCATCGCAAAGATCTGATTGTGCAGATTTTATTATAAATAAGTCCTAACATTATGCAAGTCCTGGGAAGGGGAGGCAATGGCTTGGCTTGGACGGTAAACTCTTTGGGGCAGAGTCTGTGTTTTGTTCTGTGATTGTGTAGAACCTAGCACAATGGGGTCTTGGCCCATGATTAGGGATCCTTGGTGCTATCCAAAGCAAATAAATAAATAATAATTTTGCAGACCAATTTAAATCAACAAGTAAGTCTTTCATTCAGTGTTTAAAAATAATTATGAGACTGGGACATTCATCACATAGATGGGCGAGAAAGGGAACTGAAGCGGGTGCTACATTCCACAAGTGATGGCTGCATTTGTCATCATGGCAATTAGCTAGGCCAAAAAGCCCTACTCAATCAATGCAATTCTCTGCTCGCTAGATCCTGAATCTTTCTGCGTATTTGTCGAGCATCCATTTGAATAATTGCCCAATTATTCATTCACCCCAATGCAGTAAGTATGATTCATTGAGGACTCATTTTTGATTATGATGATCATTCATTTACTATGATTCATTGATGCAATAAACAAAGTACTGTTAAAGCTTCTCCACGGCTACTATTTCTTTCCTTCTCCCCAATCACATAGGAGAAGAGCCTACTACTTCACAGACGAATAAACCCAACCAATGAGAAGTTCCATTTCCTGAGCCATTTACAATCCAAAAGAAAGAACAAGCTAGGCAAAACACACTGGATGGGAAAAGCACGTGCATATGTGATAGGCTGAAAAGTTTCAGTAGTGAGTGTCCTGCTTGCTATGACTGCTGTCTGCTGCATACCTCGTAATAACACTTTTTAGTCTGGGAAACGTCAAATAAAAAGGAGTTTTAAATGAATGATTTGAAAGATGCAAAACCTTGTAAACTATTTCCAAAGAGGAAGCCGTGTCAGTCTAGTTCAGCCAAACACACGAGGAGTCTTGTGGCACTTTTAAAGACTAACAAATTTATTTATTGCATGAGCTTTTTCTCCCACAAAAGCTCATATGATAAATAAAAGTGTTAATCTTTAAAAGTGCCACGAGACTCCTTGTTTGTCTTGTGAACCATGTAACATTAACAAGGACAGGGAGAGGTGTAAGGGGAGAGGTTAGGCCAGATGCTGGAGGTAAAGAAGATGATGGGAGCAAAAAGATTAGCTGAATCTGCAGACTGCAGTGTGTGTCCAAACAAGATGGACTCAGCAGTGATGGAGCTGAGCAAGGCTCTTATGATAAAAGGGGGAGGGATTCTGAATGCTATGCAAGAAAAGATGGGGAGTCAGGGGAGATGCTTGTCATGGTGAGTCCAGTTGCAAGGAAGAGTTATTTACTTAGGAGTAGCATGTTGGATAATTTTCAGGCTTGTAATGTCAGAATCGCAGAGGATGTATTTGCCAAAAAAGGAAATGACCAGAGCATGGACCAATGGTTTCAGTAATATAACAGAGAGTACGTCTTAGGACCTGAAGTCAGTGGGAAGACTCCCCTTGACATGAGTGGGCTGTGGTACAGGCCGACTGACTATCACAGAATCATAGATGATTATGGTTGGAAGGGACCTCAGGAGATCACCTAGTCCAAGCCGCAGGACCAACCCCAACTAAATCATCCCAGCCAGCGCTTTGTCAAGCTGCATCTTAAAACCCCCTAAAGATAGAGATTCTACCTCCTCCCTAGGTAATCCATTGCGGTTCTTCACCACCCTCCTAGGGAAAAAGGTTTTCCTAATGTCCAAACTAGATCTCCCCCAATCAGCCACCACAATTTAAAATCCCGGATAGGGAAAGAAACCAAAGTCAGTCACCAAGACTGCACACTGAGGATGGAACTGTAGACATATATTGGAGACAAGTTCCAAAGGGGTAGCCGTGTTAGTCTGTTGCAGAGAAACGGAGTCCTGTGGCACTTTTAAAGACTAACAGATTTACTTATCACATATTTATCCCATCTGCAAAGCGTCTGACAAAAGTGGGATTTTCTCCCATGAAAGCTCATGCAATACATAAATCTGTTAGTTTTAAAAGTGTCACAGGACTCTGTTTATACTGAAGAAAAGAGAAGAAAGTGGGGGAGATAGGCTCAATTCTTGTTATACTGGGGCTTAGTTGGCTATTGGACAGAAAAAGAATTAATTTACTGCGTAGTCTGCAGCTGTGTCTTCTCTCTCTTTTATGAAGGAGAAACAGATCAATGCCATTATGTTAGCTTTCACTTTAAAATGCCCTTTAAAGGTTTCTTCTTTAACTTTGAGATGCATCCAAAAGAATACTTTTTATTAGAGTATAAAAAAAGGGGAGGAGGCTAAGAGACATTTTTCATTCAGAAAAGATCAAAATTTTCCAGCGTTTCACTGAAAAAATAGACCTCAAGCATTTCAATTTTCAATTGAAAAACTAGAAAAGTTTCCTGAAAATTTATTTTAAAAAAGAACACCCATAAAAGTTCTTGTTTCTTTTGAGACTTCTTACAGAAGATATTTGCCACTTGCAACCTGCTCAATTCATTCTCGTGAAGTATTACAGCAAAGCTCCTCATCTGGTATAAATCTGAATAGCGCCAAGAAGTCAAGAGAGAGAGGTTGATTTATTCCTCATCTTCAAGCAAAAGAGAATTTTGTGCAATACTTTGAGACAAAGACCCATGCTCTGTAAAAATCCGATTTGCACAAGGTGAAGAGAAGCTTAATAAATTCACAACTGGCAAATTCCTACTGCACTGGCCCTTGTTGATTTTCTCACTAGTTATTCCAAGGAGACACTCCATGAAAGCCTAGCAATTTCTCTGTAGTCCAAAGAACATATAGGAACCAAAACAGAAATAAACAGATGTATAGACAGCTGAGACCCAGAACATAATCTCACAGCACACAGTGCACTTGTTTGATTCCAGTGCTGATATACAGCTCTTCCACCATCTCCTGACATTCATAATTTGAAAGCATGTTAGTGCAATACTAAGAACAATTTAATAAAAATCGACTTTGGCAAAAAATTGATTTAATGCTTGCACCACAAGAATTGAGGTCTCCCCTTCTGCAAATCACATGCTTCACTTTCAGCATGTCACATAGTTAATGATTAATAACCAAGGGTGGCGTTGGCAGAAATTACTACGGAATCCATGGCACATTCATGCGTTGCTTGTTCTCCCTTGTCTTTGAGGAACAGCAAATCACCTTTACAGCACAATTCCTAACCTCTCCCATTCATACTAATATATTTGCATATCACTCTCATTGCAAGGCCTTCAGTTTCTATGTTCTTCAGAATTTAGAAGATAGCCATAGTCATGGGGCTTTATTTCCTGTTAATTAGACATGAAATATGCAGTTGCCTCTAACGGTAGTGGTTATTGAACACAAATGGAAAACATTGCAGGGGGAAAGGTGTTCCATCTTTTTCCATTTGACTGCTGGCCATGTCTGAGATAAAGGAATTTATCAATATTAGCTAAATAAGACCACTGCTGAAAGTGACTTACAATTGTAAGTAACAACCTACTAATAACACAAGTCCTACATTTGTTTAATCACAGAATCATAGAAATGTGTTCATGGGGGAGGAGTCTCAAGTAATCAAGTCCACCCCTTTTGCCTGACAGGTGTTTGTCCAACCAGCTCTTTAAAACGCCAATGATGGGGATTCCACAATGTCCCGTAGAAGCCTAATCCAATACTTCATTATCTATGTAGTTAGAAAACGTTTTCCTAATATCTAACCTAAATCACACTTGCTGCAAATTAATTCCACTACTCCTTGTCCTACCATCAGTGGACAGGGAGATAGACAATTGATCACCTTCCTCTTTGTAACGTCATTTAACATATTTGAAGACAATCAGATCCCCACTCAGGATTCTCTTCACAAGACCAAACATGCCCAGGTTTAATCTGTCCTCATTGGTGAAGTTTTCAAATCCTTTCATCATTTTTGCCGGTCTCTCTTCCAATTTGTCCACATCTTTCCTAAAGTGTAGCACCCAGAACTGGGCACAGCATTTGAGCAGAGGCCTCGCCAGTGCCAGGTAAAATGGGACAATTACCTCCTGACTCTTACATACAACACTCCTGTTAATAGACCCCAGAATGTTACTAGCCTTTTTCTCACTTTCTTATTCACTTTCTCTACACCATTCATAATTTTATATTTTTCCTCTTAGTCATCTCTTCTCCAAGCTGAACAGTCCCAGTCTTTTTAACCTCTTTTCATATGGAAGTTGTTCCATAACCCTAATGATTTTTGTTGTCCATCTCTGTATCTTTTCCATTTCTAATACATCTGTCTTTGAGATGGGGCAACTAGAACTGCACACTTTATTCAAGATGTCAGCATATCCTGGATTTATATAGGGGCAATATATTTACTGTCTTTGTTATCTATCCCTTTCCTAATGATTTACAACATTCTATTGGCTTTTTTTGACTGCTGATTCACATTGAATGGATGTTTTCAGAGAACTGCAGACAATGATTCGAAGATCTCTTTTTGAATGGCAACAGCTCATTTACCCCCCATCATTTTTTATGAAATTAACAGGCAGCAGATTTAAAATCATACCTAAGAAAAGTACTTCTTTACACAACACACAGCCAACTTGTGTAGCTCATTGCTAGTGTATGCTGTGAAGGCCCAAGTAATTAATAAAAAAGACACACAAAAATAGAATTAGGTAAGTTCATGGAGTATAGGTCCATCACTGTCTATTAGCCAACAGCTTAGGGGTGCAACCCCGCACTCTTGGTGACCTTAGCTTCTCACTGCCAGATGATGGGATTGGACAACGGGATGGATCTCATGCTAACTGCCATAGTCTATTCATGCCCTCTGAAGCACATGTCACTGGCCACTACTGGAAGATAGGATACTGGCTAGATAAACTATTGGTCTGACCCAGGTTAACCATTCTTATGTCGGATCAATAAGCAATACTTATAAAGTAGACAAAACAAACAAGCTGTCATAAAGAAGGGTTACCCACATTTTCTGACACTGCCCCCTTTTTTAAAAATCAGGCACATCGCATTTCCCCCTAAAAAAAAAAAACCCTCACTTTTTTAAAACCATAAAGTTTTCTTTTTTTGGTTTAAAGGAATCATTTCTAATGTTTTCTCATCATGGGATCCAACACTGAGGTCTTTCAGTCGGACTAAACCTCAAGGAAATTGTTTCACAAATCTTCTTAAAAGGTGATGGTCTCTGTGTTTCTTTCTCTAGACCTCACTTCAAACAGATATCTCTTTTCCCAAATAAAAAAAAGATATTAGATATTATTTTGTTGGACCTCAGCCCCCACAGATGGGCAGCACCAGCTGAAGCAGACAGTAATTTACATCCCGAGAACATCTAATAACAGCCTTTTTAAGGCAGCTGATACCACGGTTCTCTGAGTACATAACCTCTTATGTCACCAGTAATAGATCCCTTTATGCTTAATGTGAATTTCACCTCAATCCATCCCAAATGCTGTTTGTATAGGCCTATAAAGTGCATGCAGGGAAGCTCCAATTTCAAAGGCGGCTTTGGACAATATTTAAGTCTATATAAAAATGGGATTTTGGGTAACCAGGTGACTCTGAACTGTAAAGTTCCTCCATTCCTACTGTGTTTATATTCATTTATCATTATTTATATTACAATCTCAGCTGAAATCTGAGCCCATTCTGCTAAGCATTATAAAGACACACACAAAGGGTCCCTTACCCAAAGATCCTATAGTTTAAAAGCCTGATCCAAAGTCCAGGGAAGTCAGTGTGAGTCTTACCATTGACTTCAATGGGCTTCGGACAGCAAACATATAAAGCAAATAAAAGGTGGGAGCAAGAAAATTATCAGTTCTATTTTACGAACAGGAAATTCAAGAACAAAGAAATTAGGTGACTTTCCCAAGGTCACAAACAGAGTTTGGTCAAGCTAGGAGTTGATCCTAAATCCAGATTACCAGTCCAATGCTTTAACGAAAAGGCAATCCTTTCTTCTCCATAGAGATCTCTCATACAGAAACTACAGAATATTTAGCTCCACTGTAATTGATAAGTGCTCTCTCTCACTGGGATCAAGTTAAACAGGATTTTGATTGAAAAAACCAAAAAAAGATAGAAATCAGCTGCTGGAAGTTTCTTGACTTGCGTCACCCAGCTCCCCCTTCCACTTTCAATACATGGTATTGATCCCCTGATCAGAACCAGACCATTCATTTTTAGATCGCAAAAGGAGACAGGGTGTTATTTTCTGACTAAACATTTTAAAGCTGCACCCTGAAAACATGTGACTAAGGAGAAGCTGGGACAAGGGCCGTGACAACAGGTAACTGGAAAAGAAGCATCTTAAGTTTAGATTTCCAAAGTTGGCTAAGAGATTTGGCTGCTCAAGGCTCATTAAACAGGAATAGGGAGTCTAAATCCCCTGGTCAGTTTTAAGAAAATCTCAGCCTTAAACGATATACACAAAACTCACAAATGTGAGTGAAAGAAGAAAAGTCATAGTGTGAGTTTAAATGCAATGCCGATAAGAACATACAATCTAAATCTAAGGGTTTGGAAGCCTACAGAAGGAGTAAACGGACACGCACACCGTACCC
This sequence comes from Pelusios castaneus, assembly GCA_007922175.1. Taxonomy (NCBI): domain Eukaryota; kingdom Metazoa; phylum Chordata; order Testudines; family Pelomedusidae; genus Pelusios; species Pelusios castaneus. The sequence continues at coordinate 3,046,068 of ML685879.1, forward strand.
CGGCAGGCATCAAAAGTGATACAGAGACACATGCGTGCCTTTCATTCTCAAAGAGAAAGGCACAACTCTGACAGATATGTCTAGAAAGCTGTCAGACTGACCACGTAAGCCATGAGATATAACAAGATTCCAGTTTCTTTGGGCTTCCACTCATTTCTTCATCAATTTGGTCGACTGGAACACAAACCCCTGGCACCACCCAACCAGCTACTTTTCAGGGCTGTGGCTTGTGTCACGGAAAGAGCAAAGAGCAACTATTGAGTGTTACGTGCTTCTGACCCATGCCCTAAAAGGCAAATGGATCTTTTCCTCAGAGGCCAGAACTGACATCTCATCTCCTGGAGGAAGGATGTGATTGTAAATGTAATTGCACAATGGAAGCTTTGACAGAACAGCACAGGGGGCGGCAGGTACTTCCCATGACCAGCAGCAAAAAGCAGCTCACCTTGCCTGCTCCTATTCCCAGCTGGAGCATAGGCAATTTTGCTGAGCTACCAGGATGGGAGGCAGCCCCCAGCAGTGTTGATCAGAGGCTAAAAGAAGATTTTCTCTGCTTGGTGGTGTGTTCTGCAGAAGCAGCTCCGACTGCTGACCTCTCTCCCTACAGCTCCCCCTCCTGGGCCCTCAAACAGCTGGGTTCCCGCCATACTTCCTCAAAATGGCAGATATGAGACTTTAAGGGCAAGCGTGGGGGAGCAAGTAACAGCCTGAACAGGACTCCAGACAGGGAGTCAAGGAGACTTGGGTCTGACATTTAACATTAAGTATTAAGAACTATAGCCATGTCCCAACCTACTAACTCCTTAGGCTTCTCTGACACTTGCACCCTCTATAGCTAGATTCTAGCATCCCTTGCCACAAGTTCAGAAGCAGAGGCAGGGGCCTTAACAGACAGACAGAGATGCTCAAGTCCATACAAGAACTAAACACATACAAAAACATTCAGCCCATTACCACGAGAAGCTATATTTCTGAAAAACTGTTGGGGAACACAAAAAGACCCCCACATTAGCATGGAGGGAAGCCTGTGGTTTAAATGCCAGAAATCATATTTCATATTAATAGTGCAGATCATAGTGCATATTAACTAAGAGAACCCAGACAGGGTCACGGGAGAATGAATGGCACGGGGCGTAGCCAGAGCTGATCTTCTGACAGGGCCTCTGGTTAACAGGGGTGGACTGGCTGAACAACATGAACTCCCGGCTTCTGGACATTTGACCAGAAGCAGGAAGTTCAGGAAGCCAAGCAGCAAGCCACCAGCAGAGAAAGCTCCATAGGTAGCTAAGTGGCACTCGGATGGGCTTACTTTCAAAGCGGGTGGGGACCCACCCACCCACCCACGCCCACCTGTAGCTACATCCCTGATGAATGGAAGACCAAACCTATCTCTGGTCCATGCTAGCTCAGCCTGCACACATCCTTCTGCCCTAGGCCAGACTCCAAGACAGGATCAAATGGTGGCCCAGCTAAATGCTGCTGCATCATCAGTCCATGCAGTGGTGTGATCGGTCCACAGTGCAAGTTTTCAGTTTTCACAAGCAGCTACCCTGTCTCTCTAACTCTGCATTGTTGAGTTCCTGGAGCACCAGCACCTGCATTCCTACACAACAGGCAGATCAGAGACTGGATTCGAAGTGTGAGGAACACGCTGGGGCAGACCTTGGTATAAAGGAAGGGAGGGAGATGAGAGTTTGTGATTATACCATTCTGTGCAGTAGCTAGAGATTTTAGAGGAATGCTCGTGCTTCATTAGTGCCATCAAAGCATTTGTGAAAAGAAATGAAGTACAAGTAATTTGAAAAATGGCTCAAGCACTGCAGTGGACATTTTGAAAGATGTCTAAAGAATCTGGATGCCTAATTGCTATCCCCTTTGAAGGAATTTAGGAACAGCAAAAGGCATAAAGGGCCTGGGTAAAAATAGAATTATTGTTTGCATAAAAGTGAGTCAGCAGTGAGAGTAGAACTGTGAGTGGCATAATGGGAAAGCTCTTCAGAGCACCAAGCTAAAGAGGTATAGGAAGAAAACACAACCATCATGGGGGGCGGAGAGGGCAGAGAGACGGACATTGACAGAATGCTCAGATATGTTTAAAATGGGCTTTGATGAGCAGCATGCATTAGTAAAGACCAAAGGATTAAAAACTACAGTGGGAAGAGAGATGTTTATGCACCGTGAGTGTCCCAACATTGGTTTGCAAACAAACAAGCCACTGCTAGACTAGTCACGGATATCAGGGATAGGGGAGCGAAAGCACCATCAAAGCTCCACGTACAAGAAGACTGTGGCAATGTGAAAAGCTCTCCCCTGCCATGCAGCCAGTGTACATCAGCTATGCTGCTGAGAGCTTCCCAAATCACGTAATGAGCCATACTCCTAACCCCGGGATTTCTCAAAGCGGCGACAATGTAATTACTCTGATGCGTTACAGGGAGAAACTGTAGATGTCACTTAAGCGACTTCGATTTGTACCACTCATGACTTTCTAATACGTTTGAATTTTATGCATCTTAGTGTCCAGACACCCAAACCCACCCTTTAAAAAAGGTTTTACAAAACCCCTTGCCCTTCAAATACAAAAGTCACCCCCTCAATTTACCCTGAGCGAGATAAAAATCTCAGCTGATCTAGCACATTGGTACTTTGAAATCCCCTTTGGGCTGAAGCCTCCACAGGGGCAGTTGTAAAGAAAACGTACAGTAGGAGATTTTTCCAAGCCAACCTAGCAGATTAATTTCAAATCCCTTTAGGCAACTTTGAAATTTCTCAGCCTACATGTACTTGAACTGTAAAATGAATGGAATCCAGAGAGATGAGTCAAGCCATGTCCGGCCTGTGACCCTCTCATTTACTGAAGCAGGCCCATTGATTAATAACATAACAAAGCTAAATCAGGGAATTTCAGCCTGCGAGTTAGCAAGATTGTCACAGCCTAGGCACGAAGTCTCCAGGAATGACTTGTATACACAAAGGGAATGGGTCTGATTCCAGAGCCACCATAATTAAAGCCATCACTGGGAAATGGTCCCTGGCCTGTCCTCCCACACGCCCAACCCACAAAAAACCAATCAACGTGTTTTATTATACAGAAGTACTTGCCACGCTCTTGGGGGGTCAGGCACCCTGGGATGCAGCAGCTGCAGAGTGGGAGAATGCAGGGGCAGGAGATCAAAGCTGCAACATTTTTCTTACTGCGAGGCAGAAAGTTAAAGGAAAGAAACTCCTTTCCCCCCATTGACTGAAATATAATGGGCTATTTCACTGCTTTTCAGGCTCAGTGAGCAAAAGCATCTACCCAGGGTCCTGGACTTCCATTTTACTGACAGTCTCCTCCAAATCGAGGATCACATAGCTGCTCAAGGCAGCCATTCCTTCACCCTCCAAGACCAGGGTGCAGTTATTCGAGATGCATTTTCAGGCTGTCTGCTCTCTCTCAACACTCCATTTATTGTGCACCAGGACCCAATAACGCAAACGGCTGTCCAAAGGGCTCTGCAGGCTGTGCCATCTGGCCTTCAGTCACCAATCGCTTAGTCTATCAGCACCCTGCAACTAATCAGTGCATAACTACACCTTCTTCTACCATGCACCAGAGGCGGCTTTTGGGGTAGGCGAAGCAGGCGCACGCCTAGGGCCCAAGCAGTAAGGGGACCCCATCTCCTGCTTCACCTACCCCAAAAGCCGTCTTTGTCTCTGTTGGCAGCAGGAGGAGGAGCTGGACCCTGGGGCTGGAGCCGGGGGGGCCACTGCAGGCCTATAGGGGGCCCTTCAATGGGCCTTTGCCTAGGGCCCCCAATAGCCAAAGCCCGCCTCTGTGTGGCTTGCACTCTCATATCAGGGTACAGCTTCATGAGCCCAGGGAGTAATATATTTTAAGGGACCCGGGCTAACTGTGGGCACATCGACACACACATTGGTGGGTGGGAAAAAAAGTCCCAGCTTGATCAAAATTTGAAAGCACCAAATCTCCAGGAGACCTTGGCATCAAGTACCCTGTTTGCACACCCCCACTGGTGCTTTCCAGCGTCGCGTGTCCCGTATCTGCCTCCTAGATCCAAAATGAGAGTTTCACCAACGCCCACAGTTGAAACACATCATCAGTCTGCACAGGATCCATGGCAGTGAGGGAGGGACCAAGTTTTTCCATCAAAAACGTATCCCCTTTCCCAGCCAAGTCCGGTGTCCCACACCCCATTTTGGTTTTATAAATGGCAGCATCCCCTACAGTGGTCACCATTTAAAGAGTCTGCACCCTACAGCAGTTTTCATATGACAGTATCATGGAGGATGACTGTTTTTATTTCAATCACCCCAAATCAAGGAGCAGGCCCACGGGGCTAGGTGCTGTGCGCACCCGGGATATGATTGCACAGCTGTGGGTAAGCAGACACATGCTAAAGAAAGCTAAAAATAACTGTGTGGCTATGGCAGCATGAACTAGCTACTGGGAAGCACTGTCCCAGCTGCAGTGCAATGAGATAGAAAGAGACAGACACCCACACCCAGAGGCAGGCAGTCCCTGCTCCCAAGAGCTTACAATCTGTAGGAGTGTAAGAAGGTGGGCCATTTCACTGGCCAGAGAAGAGAAATAAAACTCCAAATATGAGTTTGTTTTAAGGCCCTTTTCTCAGAGCTTGTTTCATTATCCACAACACAAAAGCAAATCAAATGAACACACAAGGTAATAATTCCCATCGGCTTTCCCTGCTTCAGTCAGCCAGGAAGAGAGAACACACCCTTCTGACCCGGCTTCCCTTTCCTTTTATACTGTTCTTCCAGCAGCCAGCCAGGATCTGATATCAGTGCTGCAGCCTGCAAAGGGTTATCTGGTCACAAAGTTAACTAAATCACATAATCCCGTTCTACAGATAAAAACTACTATTACACAGCAAGGTTAAGTCCTTTGCCCAGGCTCACACAGGGAGCTTGCGGAGAGTTAGTTTTGGTTATCAGGAGTTCTGCCCTTGGACCACCATACTCCATTCTTTGCACTACTGCAATCAGCTGGAGCAATAAAACTCGATGAACCGTTTTGCCGTCCAAGTCTCCTGTGTTAGTGCAGTCCCCTTGCTTTCGGCTGTAAGTGTTCAAATCCAAAAATAGCCTGACACCGAACTTGCCTTTTTAACAAAAGTTTCTGTTAATCTAATTTAAAGTCGTCAGTTCTTTGGGGCAGGGTTTATCCAGCACCATGCCTCTCTTAGGCACTAGTGCAGTACAAACAACAGTAAGCTTATTAAGACTTTTCCCCTTTTTGAATCAAACAAATGAAAACTAAAACAAACTGCTAAGCTTGGAACCTATACCATCCCTGCGGACAGGGATGAGCCCGTTTCTGTACCCACTGAAGACACTGCAAGTTTTACCATCAATGGAAGTAGGATTGGGCCACGTTTGCTGGGTAGCAGATGGGGCAGAAGTCTCCATTAGAACACACTGGCTCTGTAGCACAGGTGAATTCAAGTCATTTAGCAGTATGCTGACAGTGCCCCTAGAGTAACACCATGCTCTGAGTGCCCCTAGCCTCAGTTTGCCAGAAGCTGGGAGCGGATGACAGGGGATGGGTCACCTGAGGATTTCCTGTTCTGTTTATTCCCTCTGAAGCACCTGGCGTTGGCTACTAAGGGGAATAAGATTCTGGGCTAGTGGGATCATTGCTCAGACCCAGTATGTCTATTCTTACAGAGCTGTTAACAAAATGAGAAGCCGCCATTAGTTAAAAGGAACCACAATGTTTAGCTTTATTATTCTGGATTATTAATCATGCCAATTACATCAGTGCATAGGGATCAATTACTGCATAGGAACCAAGAGCATGGCCAGGGATGGTGCAGAGGTGCAGATGCACTCTGTCCTGAAGAGTTTGCAGTCTATTCCGAATTTCCCTACCTGTCAGAACTGAGTGAAGGAAGGTCTGCTGGTCTGGCTCCAACCCATTCTGACGGGTTTTGTTTGCAAAGCTGGCTTTTATTCTTAATATATATGATTCATTCTGGACGTATACTCAGCTCTGTCACCACCTAGCTGTGAGAGGCGAGGCAGATCCCATTACTTCTCCTTGCTTCTGCCTCAGCTGGTGTAACATGGGGGGAAATGGTAATAGTTTTGTAAAGCACTTAGCTATATACTAATCAGAAGTTCTACGTAAATACAGAGTGTCGTCAGATCGCAACAGTACTTTGCCACTTCATCATTCATTTAAAAGCTACTAGTATAATGTTACTTGGGATTCATTCATGCTTTTTCGGGCGGAGGGGATCTTTTAAAACAATGGAAATTAAACATTTCCAAGTAGTAGAGCAAATCAAATCCTCAGTCATTTTTCATTCCTGCCTCTCCAGTGAAGATTAAAAAGCTAATAATTTAGTGAAGACAGTATCATTTCACTGTACTGTGATCCTTGTGACTCATTCTCTCTCTCACACGCCTGCGTACCATGTAGAGAGATGGTAAGACGATAATTTTAAAACAAAAAGAACACCCGTAGCCAGTTTTCAAAGAGGTTCTTTGGAACACAGATTAGGATCAGGACATAAAGATTACGATACGATTATTATATACAATATGTAGGAACACCAGTCAAGCCCCACTTTGCTAAGACAGGTAACAAAGAGAACTGCCCCTACACTGGGTAGGGAACACACAATCTGCAGGATGCATCAGGTGAGTGAAACAGAAACAGGCTGGAGATGACTTTGAGCATACTGTACTGAGTAGTCTATGGAGAAATAAATTTAAAGGCATAACAAAACTACATAAATCATATTAGGAACAGGTAGGTCTTTGTCACTGTCCCCCAGCCTGATTCATGTAACTCGATAAAAGTCGACTACAACTAACCGCGAGTGGATTTACTCCTTTGGTTCATACAACAGAGGCACAAGAGCCTGAATTCAAACCCCACTGACAGCCCATATTGGGTCAGTCGTACTTCTAATCCAGAAGTTTTAGATTCAATTGCTGGTTCTTGGTTACAGCTCTTTCAGAAACTCCAAGTATAAACATCAAAATATGATTGCAATGGCCACATCCAGTTAAAATCCCCTTTTCCCTGGAAGGATTGGTGTAACCTTAAACTACACATGCACACACATCCCCTAGTGGCTGGCTAACTGAGGCACACAGATGAGTCTGCATATTAAGAGGTTTAAATTGCAAAAAGTGAGTATCTCCTTGATGGAATTTATAATGCAATCAGTTTCATCCTATTCATGTTATGGCTTTTTAAAAAAAAATAAAATATCTACAGATCAACAAGATTAGGGACTCTCTTACTAAATCAGTTTCCTTCACCCACAATCCATCATTTTATACTCAAAGGACTTATAACTTTACATTGAAAAATTGAATAAATACAAGCTTTTAAAAATATCTTTGAAGCAGTAAAGAGCATTGTACAGAAAAGAAATGTGCAGTCTTCTTAGACATTGCACTATCGCATCCAACCAGCATGCAAGAGGTGAGGTGAACTAGACATCAGCAATGGAGTGACCCTGACAAGGATTTAAGGGTTCAGCTTGGATGCTCATTTGAATCTCACGGGCCTGCAAATAGTGGCCAGTAAATCAGAGAAGCACGGGTTTCTCACTCAGCCAGATAGGCTCTCAGCACTGTCACTAGAACATTCCTGTGATGGAGGGTTCCTTGAAGTGACAGAGGATTAGACAACCCTGGTGGGTGAAATGGGAATACAGAAGTCCTGGGGACAACACACATACCAGTTTAGTGGCCCTTAATATTTCAATTCCAGCTGTGGTAAGTTAAGGAAAACTAAAGAGGTTTAGACTGCATGTAAGGGGTTTACTACCAATCCCACTGGCCTAGCTTAGGATCTCCTCATTAGTGTAAAAGGATCTTCTCTGGTAGAGACACACTCCTTCCTTCCAAACAAGGAGCATTTGCAGATAGGCATGCAGACTTCTATGGTTTAATCACAGGTCAAGTCCTGGACTTGGTACACAGCCAACACCTGGCTGGACAACACTGTAGAGGCCTCCATTCAGATACTCCAGTCAGCCTGATTAGGATGTGATTCAAGGAGGTAGTGACAGCTGCAACTGATGTAAGTGTTAGGAGATCGCCCACTCACCCCAAGAGTACAAGCTGCGGATAGGTCTTGGATGCAAGTCCCAGGATGGAGTTAAAAAGGGGAAGAGTTACTAAGAAGCCACCCTACTGCACCTCAAAGCCCCTGCTGGAGCTAACAGGATCCCTTTCCTTAGCCAGCTGGGCTGGAGCCCCTGTCTCAGAACCCATATGGAGGAGAAGAGGGCTGTGTTCATCCACATTAGTGCATGATGCAGGTGATTTCTGGTTCAATGCAAATGGCTGGCCATGTTCTCTGGAGCCTGGTTCGGGGCTGGAATTGCCGGCGCATGTAGCCGCAGAGGTAGCAGACTCCGGTCTGGTCTACGTGTAAAGGTTTTACTGGTGTAGCTACATGGGTAAGGGGTGATATGTTTTACCAACAGAGCTATGCCAGGGAAAGTCCAAGCGTGGCTGGTTAAAACTAGAGAGCTGTTTAAACCAGAATACCTTATGCTTGTTCCTCAAGCCAGCATAAGCTATGTCGGTATAAGTGTATCTGGGTCCATACTAAAGGGGTTTAACTAAACTGACAAAATCCTCTTAGCACAGACAAGACCTCACTGTATATGAAAGGAAGCATTAACTGTGCAGGACACAATTACTCCGTCTAGCAGATACAAGCATTGGCTGTTCTGAATTAATGAATAAAAGAGTGAGAACTCCGAGAGACAGTGGAGAAGGCAAAAAACACATTCTTATGAGTAGAATCCTAACAGAGGAATCATCTTCAGATCAAATGATTAAGTTCTTCACTGTTTTATTAAAATCCCAAAGGTTATGATTGTTGCAAGTTTTAAATGCTGGCTTTTAAGACCAATTAACCAACATTTGAAACAAGCTGTTGACAAGTTCTCTCTCCCATTCCAATTGCTGCTGTCGCTACCCGTCAGCCAACTTATCCTTCTCTGATCTTAGAGAAATTGGTTTAATGCGAAAAACTTTATTTAATGAAACCTTTTTTTTAAATTTAGACAAGTTTTCCTTTTGAGGCGGTTCTCCATAACAAAGGTACACTAATAGTTACACTACCACACATCCAATACTTTGTAATTAAGCCGCATCTTCAAAATAAACCAACTCTCTAGCTCATAGGTTTGCAGTTCAATAAGATTTGAATTGTACCTAAAAATATGGTGTAGAATCCAAATCTTGCCAATGGCTTTACAATGCACCTCGACCTACAAGGTGTAGCCTGGCAATTTTACAGTGCTCTTTGAAGATCTTTTGTAACATATCATAAGGTGTTTTGAAAATTACAATTAAGGGCAAAGAGTTGCATCAAGTTGAATTAAGTCCCACTGCTTTGGCTTTCCTGTCTGGTGCCAACCTCTAAAACTTCACCAGGTGAATCTGAGAGTGTCCTTAGTGCCACATGAATCAAAGGCTCACAGACATGAGCCTAAAGAGAAATAATGGACTTACGAGGAGAGACTGAAGGAACTAGGCTTATTTAGTCTGCAGAAGAGAAGACTGAGGGGAGATTTGATAGCAACCGGAAGGGGTGCTCCAAAGAGGAGGGAGCTGGGCTCTTCTCGAGGGTAATAGAGGACAGAACAAGGAGCAATGGTTTCAAATTACAGCTGGGGAGGTCAAGGTTGGCTATGAGGAAAAGCTTTCTCACTAGGAGGGTGGTGAAGCACTGGAATGGGTTACCTGGGGAGGTGGTGGAATCTCTGTCTTTGGAGATACTTAAGGTTCGGTTAGACAAAACCCTGGCTGGGATGATTTAGTGGGAGGGGTCCTGCTTTTAGCAGGGGGTTGGACTAGATGACCTCATGAGGTCCCTTCCAGCCCTATGATTCTAAAAAGAAAAAAAAAAAAGTTAATTTTTATGAACATAGATCACATTATATCAGAACTAACCTTAACTGATTATTAGCACTAGTATTTATCGTTTCTACAGCCTAGAGGCCCCTGCTGAGACCAGCAACGAAAGCATAGGCTTCTTCTACACGGCAATTTGGAGGTGCAACTTCCAGCATAGGTGAACATATGCACTCTCACTGTTTGTGCTGGCACCTAAAAATAGTAGCCTGGCAATCACAGCTCTGCTGGGGTGGCTCAAACTAGCTGCTCGAGCACGTAACCCCGAGGGTCGGGCAGGACTGTACTCAGGAAGCCTATTTGAAGCCGCTGGGGTCACCCCGCTATTTTTTAGATGCTAGCACAAACAGAGTCACCCCACGTACATCTATCCAACCTGAGAATGCTACCGCCCGCCCATCTTCTGTGTAGCTAGACAGCCCCTGCCTCTAAAAGCTTCCATTCTAAAAAGACAACAGAGTAACAGAAATAGGCAGCTTAAAGTGAACTGGTTAGAGTACTCAAATTCCAAAGGGGTAGCCGTGTTAGTCTATTGTAGAAACTATTGTAGAAAGACAACAGAGTCCTGTGGCACTTTTAAAGACTAACAGATTTATTAATCGCATGAGCTTTCGTGGGAGACAGCTAACAGATTCTAGCTGTTTTTCATCTCTACCCTGCATTCCCCTGTGTCCTCAGGCCAGAACCAGCCTGCAGTGACATTGTGACCCCACAGACATAATTGATCTGTCTCTATAGTATCTATATGTTACAGACAAAGGCCCTAGGACTGATCTTATTTGCAGCAGCACAACTCTAAACTACTTTAGACTTCAGTGCTCGTGGGACGGATGCCAGAATTTGGCTCTAGGCAGCACCGCAGAGCAATGACATACATCCTGGCATCCGGACTTTCCAACTTGATCAAAGCGTGGACTGATTTTATATCACTCAGAAATGGGAAGATAAAACGAGAAGGGGGAATAAGGGAATTCCTTAACAATGGACAAGGGGCAATGAGTCTGAAACTGGGGAATCAAGAAGCTGTGTGAGAGAAAGACATTTTAAAAGGGGTATCTTTCAGAGGAGCAAAAAGCAGGTTAGTGCAATGCACCGCTTTAGCCCAGAGGCAGTAACTGGTAAAGTAAACATTACCTTTAATGGGGCTGTCTGCTGCGTTGGGCAGACTTGACTTTTACAGCACACCAGAGGAAGTGAATTACGACACCAAAACAACAAAGCAGTAGGATGTTCTACCAGGGTCTCAAAGACAATTCAAGCTACGAAGACGGCGTGGGTGTCAGTTAATCATCTTCATGAACAAAATCCTTTCAAGGTTCCTATATCGGTAGCCAATTGGTTCAATAAATGGCAATACTTAGAGGCTTTCAAAACAAGCATATTTATGGACACTTAAGAACGATGTCCGTAATCCCTCTGGTCATATGTTTCTTGGAACATATTGCCTAGGTCGGAAGAATTATCCCAAGCAAAAATCCAACACGATTCAAAATGAGCTCATGGCACCAAATTCTTCCTTGGAATCAATGATATAGCTCCATCCAGAACTCCTCTGTACACATGGGAGCAGGATTTCAAAAAAGAGCTCACGGCTGCATGCAAAATTGCATGCATGCAGCATTTCCTAGAGTGATGCTTATGGCCATTTATTAGGGTGCCTCAAATGGGCATTTGAAAATCTGGCCCCAGTTACCAGTATTAAGCTCTTTTTTGAAAAAATTGGCCCCAAATAGGAACATGCAGCTAGCCGTCTGATGCAGTCGCTGCACCTAGGTAACCCTCCCTAGGATCTGTTATTCCACTTCCTAACACCTACTAGGAAAACAAGCTGGTCTGCCTGCTTATTTATCTTTTCAACAAGAGCAAATTCTCCTCAACATTTTGCAGTAGAAAGGATGGACATGAAATAAATATGATCATTAACTAAGATCAAGTGTAAATCAGAAGCTATCTGCTAACCACCACCCATATGTTCACAGCAGGTTTAGGTTCGCTTCATAAGGCGACGCAGAAGCTCCAGGAAAACAAAGGGACAGCCGGGGTAAATCCTAATTAAATTGCAGCAACATGTTTTAAAAAAAAAAACCCTTTTTCTGTTTCCATTCGAGGGGGAGAGCATCAAAGCTGCAGTGGCTCCTCCGAACAGCCTTTTTTGCCAAGGAAATTTTACCATGTAGCCAGCAATACAGGAGCCAATTCAAAATTCTCCATCGGTATCCTTTGTTTCCTAGCTGTCCAACCTAAACACAAGTCGTGTTTTAAAAAGGGGGAGGAGGGTATAAAAAAGTCATCACCACCTCGATGGAGACATAATTCTGCTAAAACTTGAAGGATAAAAATACTCGCTGAGGTGACACATGGTGCATGTTGATTGCCGGGGAACGCATAGAAGAGAATGCCAATAAGCTGCTATTGACGCAATTGAGCAGACTGCATTTCTGAGCAGGCCAAGTTTCTGCATATTAGCCTCTAATTTAGGGGCAGCGTGTGTATCTTGCTCCATCTCAGAGAGGGGCAGGGAAGGCCACAAGAGACCAATGCAGAGTGAAGACAGGGGACAAGGAAAAGACATTCACATAGGGTAGGTAGAAAACATTACTCCTCTTTCACAGGAAAGATTACACACTAGATCCCTGCTTCTGGGCTCCAGACAGCATATAAATTAACTTCTTTGCCTCCCATTCCAAAGGTTAATACCCATCATAAAGGGAACCAGTTATGAGATTGACAATCTGGAGCAGTGGGGTACAGTTCCTATTCCACATCCTAGTGAACCAAACACCTTAAAACCTCAAAAGGTGCACGGGGCGGAGGGGAACGACGCAGAAGAAGAGAGCTCCTTGGTCAAGTTGGCTTCCACACAAATGAGACAGGATTATTGCACAGCTGGGCCAGCTGGTGTCTTGTGCTAGCAGTCATTTCTAAATTGACTGCACCACAAAGGAGTGAAAGAACATGGCTCCTCGATGCTGAAGCTGCCCGACTGCATCATTAATGTTTCGTTGTGTCTGTCTATTTCCACTTTTCACTTTTATTTCCACTCTGAATGTATTAGCTACACATAGACTGCATTTTTGCCACTTCCTGCCAGTTTATTTGTAGGCTTTTAAACCTCCAACACACAATTCTCATGCCAACTTCCAAGGCACTTAGGGTATGTCTGCACCACAGTTAAACACCTGCTGCAGGTTCAGGTCAGTTGGTTCAGGCTCAGGCTACAGGGCTGTGAAACTTTGGTGTACCTGTTCCAGCTTGGGAAAATCCAGCCTCTCCATCCCAGGGTTCCAGATTCCAGGCTCAAAACTGAGCCAGGAGGTCTGCCCTTCACTTTTACAGACCCACAAGCTCCAGTCAGCTACACAGGCCAGTGGCAGATGTTGAACTGCAGTGCAGACATACATTTAGCCTGTTGGGATATCCCATCTGACTGACCCATCACATACAGAGGCAGAGTGAAGATTAGGTACAGGTTTCTGTGTGAGTCGTTAATCACCAAGCAATCTGCACAGTCTGGGAACTCCTGGTTAGAAGCCCAGAGATGTAGTGCTATCACCTTGCAGCCAAAGACCAGGGCAAACGCTTCAATGTAAGGGAAGAAAATCAGAGTCCCACATTCTACCCTTTACATGGAAAATGAGGCATGAACCGCCCCTAACAATAATGGGAAGAAGAGGGCACTGCCTCCCTATAGCCGAAGCTGGAAAATTGCACCAACCTTCTGCGAGTCCTACCAGACCAGATTAGTAACACGTGATCCCCTTCCGCCTGAGGTGCTCGGAACACTTTACAAATAAAGCAAGCCCCACAAAACCCCCGAGTGTAATCTCTCAGGCAGATGGGGCAAATGAGGCTCAGTTGTGAAGCGACTTACTCAGGGTTCCACAACAGGTCAGCAGCTCTGGACACACCTTAAGCCAGTGACAACAGAGTTAGGTCAATGCTAAGATCTTCTGCAAACCCCGCTTCAATCTCCTTGTATTCCCCACCTATAAAAACATAGATAATACTCCCTTTCTCCCAGCCTTTGGCTGTCTTGCCTATTTAGCCTGTAAGCTTTTCAATTTAGGGACTGTCTCAACATCTGTACAGCACCTTGCACAGTCAGATCCCAATTTCACTTGCAACATGTTGGGGCCACCATAATGCAAATTAATAACAATGCCTCTTCCCTTTGAAAGCTATGAAATTACTTAAATCTAAGGAGATGCAATTAGAACTGAAATGAAATCATTTAAAAGAGAATTTAATATTGCATTTCCATTAAAGGAAGTGATGCACTCTGTATATTTTGTTGCTTTTTGTATTCCAAAAGAGTGAAGGAGCAATGGCTCTGTTTTCAGTGTCTAAATTCTCAGCATCAAAAATTTTGACACCTATAATAACTGAGTGCACAGAAGCTGCCTTTTACCATGCTTGGTGAACAGTAATGTTTGTAAAATTAAGTAGCAACCTACGGCCCTTTATTTAAATATACAGAAGATGATGGCTTCATCGTTACTGGAGTGCATCCAAACCCAACCTTTAAGTGTCTCCTTAGGTCTGGGGAAAGGTCAGCAATGCAAAGGCAAATATAGAAATCAATGAGCAAGAATGCTGTAAAACATGCATGAGCATTACCGCTGTTGCCCTACAGGTTAACATCTGCCCCTTCTTGCACAAATGCCCAGGGTTGGGCTATGGGACCAGGACAGTGGCTGCTTGAGAGTCTGAGTGTGGACAGGAATGTCTTTGAGTAGGGAGAGTTCACATATCTCATGGAACCTGTGTACCAAGCCATGGTTTTTCTATTACTTTCCAGTAGCAAACAGCAACCCTCAAGGAAAGACTGTGTTGACTGCAGCTGGGATTTCTGCTGAGCCAGTCCATCTCATAGGTGCCTTATCAACAGCAGAGCACAGGAGAAAAGAAGAGCAGATTCCTATACCCCAGTAAATCATGCAGAGTGTAGGGCACAGCCCTTGAGCTCATGTAGAGAGGACCCTCTCAGATTATAAATACCCCCAACTCTCTCTTATGCTAGTTTCCCAGTTTATGGTCCTCTAATGAGTCCATACTGTCCCATCTCTCTCAGAGCCAGCCATTCTTTTTAGGAGTGGGGAACTGCTTTGTATATATTTTAATGGTGATTCATAGTCATTTTAATGGTGAGTTTGGTTGAGCTGCAGGTAAAGGGAAGAGGTTTCCATAAATTCACTACCATATGCTTGAAAAGAGCATCACAGGAGTTTAAAATATATGAAAACCTATTTTCTTACTCTTAAGAAGTCTGATTTTTTAAACACTGGACATTGCACATGGACTGTGAAATGTTCCAAAATACACTCACTGAGACAGAAGAGCAGCCCAATAGCTTCACAATGAGTGTGTAAGAGCCAGCGTTAGAACATCCTATAATCAACTTTTCCCTGTTAAAAAGGTCAAGATTTAATCTCAATAGAATAGTCACTTTATCATTTGAATGACCATTATGTCCACCAAGAAAAATTAATGAAAATATTCAACCAGCCATATTTAGTCTTATGATAGATAAAAGGTTTGATTCATTTTTTAGTTCCCTTCCCAACTTATGAAGAGCTTTAGAGCAACAGCAAGTGTAAAAAAAGTAAAGCCTGCTTGCTTTGGATCATGTGTCGAAACTGTTAAATCTATCATGCCTACCTCTATACTGAAGACTGCTGGCAGCTGTTTGAGAGGGAACAATGCTATTTCCCAATTGCATTGATCACAAAGAATATCATGATATGAGAAGTTCAAGTGACAAAGAACTCTTTACACTACGCTCCCAATCACAGGCCACCTGAGGCACATTGCATATATATGCTAAGAAGATGATGGGCACTGTTAGAGTGTCCTCAATTAACATCTGCATCAGCTAGGAAAGCATGCGCAGGGGGGAGGGGGAACAGATAGAGACTTACACCATGAATTCATTTTCCCATTTTCTTTTTATAATGCAGCACACTACCAAAATATACAAGATAAAAAGAAACCTACAACCTTTGCCAATAATTACCACACAGTGGGATGTGAAATCAGAGGGGGTTGATTTTTTGCTTTATTTAAAAGCGACCTGATTTTCATTTCCACCTCTCACACTGCAAAATGGCGTTAAAGTGTGTTATATTTTTTATTTCCATCCATTTTTAGCCCCCTCTGTACACTTCCAGGGTAATACAAAGGTGTGTTAGGTCAGGATTTACGAGAGCCATAGCAGATAATAGCTTCCAACACACACAAACACAAGTCATAGTCAAATTGATCAATTTTTTCCATCAAAACAGATTTTCAACTGAAAATTGCAGTTTTGACTAAGGGGTTTTTTTGCTTGTTGGGGGGGGGGGGTTGTTTTGTTTGTGAGATCAGAGTCTGCTTTCCAGCCAAAATTGATTTTTCATAGTTCTCCCTTCCCCACAATCCAAATAGCCAAAAAACAAAATATTTCAGCTGAAAAGCAAAATATTTTGGATTTAGAAAAGTTGCTGAGGTGTCTCTTGGAAGCTGTAATTGGTTTACTTCGTGTCCCCAAACAGGACATTTCCTTTAATGTGCCACAGCCAACGACTCCCATGAGGCACTGCCTCCCTTCTCCAAGAGGGGAGATGGCGATGGTTCATGGAAGATGAAATCCAAACAAGGGCTATCAGGTGTGAGGGGGTTGGTACCACTCTTATCACATCCTCCTCAGTTTGTGAATGATGCCAAAGTCCTACTGTGAATCTAGACTTTTTCCTAAAATTTCCCTTCTTTGCTTTATTTTTTTTTTAAAAAGCAGACAGTTAAAAGTGAGTGGAATCAAACTAAACAGCAAAAATTCTGGTTTAGGGTTGATCCAAAACAATTTCTCTCTTACTGACATACACCCACACAGTGGACCAGAAACCAGAGACGTTATTTGCATGGTATTGCATAAACTCATTGTCTTAGCTTAAAATTGCTCCATAGCTATAAATAGTAAACAGCATATATGAAGTCCACACAACATCTGCCTGCATTGGGAAGCTTCTTGGATTTCTCTGCAGGCTCCTATGTTCTTTTTGGCAGCGATGAGGGAAGCTTGTGTTTCATCTGATATTACCGTTGGGTTTTTTTAGGACTTCACCGTGGTGATTTCTTAACCCTGATGCTCCAAAAGTTGAATTCATGGAGGAGATTTTAATACGGTGACATAAAATAGCCTCTGTTGAATCATGCAAACCTTATAGTAAATTGATCCAGCCTGAAAGAATAAGTGCCTGTATCTATGGCTATGAGCTACAGTGATATACATGCAGCATGTGGAGATTTTCTCCTAGCTTGTAAAAGCCCAATATAGTCACCCATGAAAGTTGCACCTGTGAATCCGGAAGGCAAAATTGATCTCCAACCTGGTTCAGGCAAGCACATCAGCACACGGTTAAGTCCACCCCTATTTAGCAAAGCTCCTAAGTGGATGTTTCGGTATTTGCTTGACTGAGGGGCAATAGTAAAAATCCTGTCTTAGGAGACTGGACTCATTATGCCGCAGTCTGTTCTGTGACCAGGAAGAAGCTAAAACAGCCCTCTATTGGTATGAGTTTGCCAGGTCTCAGAGGGGCTGAGCGTTCCATGCCTGTGCTTCTCCAGTAGCCAAGTTACGAGTTCCAAAGGGGGGGCCAAGTTAGTCTAGGTCAGCAAAACAAACAAGGAGTCCTGTGGCACTCGAACAAATTTATTTATCTCATTTTGTGGACGAAATCCCACTTCATCAGATAACAGAGAGGAGAAAACTTACACTGGACAAAATTTACAGCATGGGAGTGAAAGATAGATCCTGTGATTACATTTCACCGCATTAGGTCAGATTACTTCAGCAAATGATTCTCACCTCTCTCAACCTCACCACTTTCTGATATGTTGTGTTTGAATCTATACAACTTGTCTGATTTGCTGAAGTAATTTGACCCGATGCAATAAAATGTAAATCACAAGATTTATCTTTCACTCCCATACTGTAATTTTTTTCAATGTAAGTTTTCTCCACTCTGGCATCTGACAAAGTGGGATTTTCTCCCACAAAAGCTCATGCTAAAAATATTTTTTTTAGTTTTTAAAGTGCCACAGGACTCCTTGTTTGTTTTCCTGAAGTTTTTATTTATGAAAAATTTAAAACTTCCATGAAGCTTTTCCAAACCAGAATCCATTATTTCAAAATTAAAATCTTAGAACGTACACCAGAAGTTAATTTAATTCATTAGGTCTCTCTCTGAATCAGAAGGGAATGCATCCCCAATAAGGAAAAGAATCTCAGCACATTATATGAAGCATCAGCTTGCAAGAGGATTCAGTATTACAATAAATTGCAGAAGCAATGCATTCCCATGGATTGGAAGCCAGGAGACAAAATTCCTACCCTAGCTTTTCTGCGGACTCTCTGTGGCCTGAGGAAGTCACATCCCCTCTCAGTGCCTCAGTTTTCCACTTCTAGGACGTTATCCTTTGTCAATGCACTTTGAGATCTGTCAGTGAACAGTCCTGTGTACATTATCTGCATCATCCAATTTCCTCTTTTGAAAAGCCACATAGATAATCAAAATCTCCCAAACTCATCAGAGTAAGAATTTAGGGGTGGGGAAGAGAATTAAGGTATTGGTCGAAGTCTTGGGCAAAACGAAACATTGTAACTCATTAATTTTTAAGTTACTGGAGAGGAAAGAGGGGGGAGGGAGCCAGGAAATGTTCCCAGGAAAATCCTGTAAAGAGAAGCAAGCCATTGGGATGATCCAGATCAAAGTCTCGTTGCATGAGAATTGTATGGGCTTTATATCCATTCATCAAGGCAACAACACATTCAAGTATTTGATGGACTCAGAACCGGTCCCAGTTATGAACGTTCCATAGAACAAGCCATATCTACAGATTCAATGTTATGGGGAATTAATGTTAACCTACAGTTGCCATAGAAACTACTCTATAACAGATCCCAAACTGCAGAACCAACCAGTTACTAAAGCCACAAGTGAAGGCTAATATACATTCAGGTTTTATTTTCACCAGTAACAATAGAAAGGCAAAGGCAATCCTTCCTCTAACTTCGTGGAAAACCCCAATTGACTTCTGTGGGAACAGTTCTACACCCTTGGAAGCCCAGGGCTAGAGTTTTAAAGCTATTTAGGTGTCTAAAGATAGAGTCGGGTGCTTTTGAAAATCCCTTTTAGGCACTTAATTCCCAGAGAGAGATTTTGAAAATCCCTCCATGCACCTACCTTCATTTTTAGACATCTAAATACATTTGTCAATTTGGTCCATGGAGTTTTGGAGTTTCCTAATTGCACTATTAAAAAAAAAAATCTCAGTTTTCTATTTCTGGTACTGCTTGAAACAGCAGGAGAAATGTGACTGGCATCTCCTAAGGACACTCCTGCCGAGACTGAAGTTACCCATGAGAACGTACGTCCTGCATGAGAGTGTCAGACAGACCCAGCAGTACAACAAGATTGTTTATTCCATATTGTTAAAGACTGAGTATGCATCTCAAGCAGATCATTCCTGAAATTCCAAGAGATTTCAGGGGTTGCACTGATTTTATTAAGCCAGTTTAATTAAACTCATCCAAGTTTATGTGTCAGCAAGGCCATAAGTAACAAGGCGCTAGTGTCTGGTTATATATGCACATCCCGAGTAGGCGCCTTCCAAACTAGAACACACAATCACAGGCTACTCATCTGACTGGGGAAAAATAGGCCCTTCTAGACCTTAAAAACATAAGAACAGCCACACTGGCCCATCTAGCCCAGTTTCCCATCTCTGAAAATGGCCATTACCAGATGTTTCTGGCAGCTGGCAATCTAGAGACACTTGGAACATGGGGCCGAGACCCTGACCACCTCAGCCAATGGCCACTGGTGAGCCTATCCCCCATGATCTTGCCTAATTCTTTTTTTTTTAAACCCAATTTTGCTTTTCCTTTCAGAACATTCCCTGGCAACAAGTTCCACAGGTTGATTGTGCGCTGTATGAAGATCTACTTCCTTATCTTAGTTCCAGGACAAACTGCTCCAGGAAGCAGTTATTTGTGGTGTCTAGAAACTATTTCTACATCCCTTCCTGGAGAGACATGTATCCAGCCAATATAAGGACAGTTGAAATCCCCCATTATTATTGTCTTTTCTGCCTTTGAAGCCTCTCTAATTGCCCTGAGCATTTCACAATTACTGTCACCTCCTTGGCCAGGCGGTCAGGAGCCTGTTCCTACTTTTGAGCTCTTTGTGTTCACGCATGGGATATCTATCTAGAGAGAGTCATTCTATAATAGGTACAGTTGACTTAAAGATTTTTACTACATTTGATTACCCTCTCTTTCACACGAGTGCTGACCACTGTGTTTCCAATACATGTTGAATCCACATATTACCATTTCCCACTGATTATCTTTATTCCACCAACTTTCCAAGATACCTACTCTATCAATACCCTCATTTACTGGTCTGGCACTCTAGTTCACTCATTTAGATTTTTAACACTTGTTTTCGATAGTTTCCACATTCCACCAATTATAGCATGTGTTAGTCAGGATGCAGTCGCTCTTTAGTGAAAACTTTGAAAACCACCAGAATTTTAGTTACATCTTTGTGTCTTTCACACTCCATTTTACATAAACATGTACCACTTTGTTAAATGATTGATAGCATTCACCTGCCATTGGATTTCTTCATTTACTCAGCTAATTAGCATTTTATACAGTTATGAATTAATTAGTTAAAATGCAAACACAATGTTGCCAATTCTCATGATTTTTTTTTTTTTTAAGAGAGAGTCTCTTACTTTTTTTAGTTCCAAAGGGGGAGCCGTGTTAGTCTATCTGAGCAAAACAAAGGAGTCGTCCTGTGGCACTTTTAAAGACTAACACATTTATTTGTCGCATGAGCTTTCAGGGGCACAATCCCACTTCATTGGATGAATGAAATGGAAAACACAGCATGTAGGCTGTAAATATGAAGATACAGAGAAGGGTGGGTCACAAGGTTAAGTCAAACAGATCTAGAGGGATAGATTCCAAAGGGGTAGTCATGTTAGTCTAATTCAGCAAAATAAACAAGTCCTGTGGCACTTTTAAAGACTAATAAATTAATTTTTCGCATGAGCTTTTGGCTCCCATGGAAGCTCACGTGATAAATTAATGTATTAGTCTTTTAAAGTGCCACAGGACTCCTTCTTTGTTTTTCTAGAGGGATAGAGTGTTCTCTTAGGGTCCTAGCTTCTAAAACAATATTATTACATAGCAATCTCCATTTTTTTTTCAAGAAATAGTAAGGTACAGAGAAACGCTTGCAAACATGAAACAAATGCATCCTAAAGGCTCAGAAAGCAGCAGGCAAATAAAAAGAACTCAGTGTGGGTTTGGTTTTGTTTTTTGGTTTTTTTTTAAACCTTAAATTTTTTTAAAATCAATCTCATGGAAGGTTTTTGGTTGGGAGAAGGGAAAAAAGGCTTCATTTTTTAATATTTGGGTGTGGTAATACTGTAGCCTGAATATGTGGATTATGTAAAAATCAATAATAATAATAATAATAATAATCCCCAGTCATAAACTAGGCCGTATTAAAATTCTGGGCTAGAAGAGGATGGGGAAGCAGTGTCCCTAGCGAGTGGAAATCATCACAGGATGACAAGTATCACTTTCTAGACCTTTAGAAGTGCTCATTACAGCCAGAAGCCATAATTCAGAGCTTTGCTGGCCCATAAGCTCATAACAGGGACGCAGCAGTAAGAAAGGGTAGTGAAGCTTTATTGAATGGTTACATAATATCCCATTTACCTAAAAGAAAACACAGATACACTAACTGTGTTCAATTGTGCTACACATTTTATGCCTGAAGATGATTAAGTAGGGAGACTGGGTGGCACAGGGGAATGAGGGATGAGTTTCAGACTCTCTCATGCCAGCCTACGTCAGCAGTTGCAGAAAGTCAATTACCAGCTACCCAGAGAATCAGTTCATGTTTGTAAAGCACTAATCAAAACCCAGATATTCTCATCCCGCAGCCTTTCGCAAGCATGAGTGAAGTGAGCGGTAAGCTCAGTTTAGCTCTTAGCTGGCCCTGTTTCTACATTATATCATCCATGCATCCTAGCCTCTGGGGTTCAATTCCCCCACCTCTTGTGCTAAATGTTAGCTGCACTGATTGCAACCAAGGTGTGCGCACACAAAATTAAAGTTTCGATGATTTCTTATCCACGAATGGTCCTCTGGGAATTAGTGAGACTTCCCCCTTGGAAATTTACACAGGAGACAGCACCATTCGTGTGATCGTGCAATAGAAAGAACCTTTGTTCTCTCACCTTTGAAAGGAACCAACCTAGGAAACGTTGGAGTAAAGGACAAAATGGACCTGTGTCTGAAGGAAGTGACGTATTTATGAGATGACACAAATGAAAGCAAAGCAGAAGTAAGTTACTACAGTCAGTCCCAAAAGCAACCTAGGCATAGAGAAGATGGTTCACAGACAGCAAAGCCGACTAATGAGACAGTCACAGCACGTGTCTGGCTTTGTCAGACATTTAGCATTATAGGAAATCAGCACAATGGACTCTGCAACCTGAAGCACATGTTCATACTGAAAAGACTGGACCATTTTAGGAAAGCCACAATATTCAGAGGAGGTTCTCCTTCAGGGAAAGGGCAGTGATGCTTTGCGTGGGAAGTTATTAAAGATGCATTTGGTCCATCTTTCTAATTCATGTGCTGTTTAACACTAGCTGCCAATAAAAACCCTTGAGGATGACACATTTTATATTCACTGCTATGCCTTGCAGTCTTAACAGAAGTTTACCCATCTGTATATAAAGGAATACAGGAAAGTTGCTTTATACAGAATTTTCAAATTCTTTGCTACCAAATTTGGAAGAGCCAATTCAGCAAAGCACAAACGTGTGAAAAGGAATGGATTCAAGTTATCAGCTATAGTACCAATTTGAAAATCATACAACACAACTGAAAATTCCCACCCTTTAACCCCAGCTGCAACCAGTCTAAGGATTTACAAGCCAGAGCATACAGTTCATTTGCCACCTCGAAGAATATTCTCTTTAGTATTCAAAAGCAGTAATGAGATGTTCAGTGGTTCAAAGCTTCCATTTAGCTCCATTTAATCCACTGTAAATATTAATAAAGATTAAAATTTATGGGCTGTACTGGGAGAAAAAGGAAGATGGATCATTTTCTATTTACTCTGTAATGGATACAATATAGCCTTTATGGAGTACGGCACAAAAGGAACATAGACCGTTCTACAGAAAGGCCTCGTCTACAACTGAAAGATACATGATTTAACTATTATTGGTATAATTAAAGCGGTCCAACACCCCGAGAGTGGGCATTATTAGACCCATATAAAAAGGGTTTATACTAGCATTGCTATTCCGATGCAGAAAAGGAAATAAACGGTATCAGTGTAGGATATAGTTACTCCGTTATGATAATACCCAAACCAGGGCCTGTAGAGATTTAATTATTTCAATTTTAAATAAATAAATCACATCCTCAATTGGCAGCTATCCTGGCACAATTTTCAAGGGGAAAAGCCTTGAAGCAATGTTGGTTCATTGCTTTGTTAATTATACCACACTTTCCCCATCTTTTGGGCTCCATTCAGCACTATTTACGCTTAAGCTAGACTTCCCCCTCAAGTACAGTTTAAAACAAACGGGCAAGAAACGTGGCTATTAGAACCTGATCCAAAGTCCAGTGAAGTCAATGGGAGTCTTTCCACTGACTTCAGTGGCCTTTGGATCAGACTGTGTGTGAGTAGCCACAGCAGGAAGTGTGTGTTTCTGACTCCGAATGTGCTCTGAGAAACAGTAAGACATCAGGTCAGGTAAGAAGAAAAGAATCGTTCCCGAGGGAAACAGTGCTATTAGAAGGACTGGAAAGGAGGAAGAGCACTGGCACAAAATGAACAAGTTGGCAAATTCAGCAGCACTGGAATTCTCATGCAGGAACTGGGTGGGAAAAGTTGTCATTAAATCCCTTGCGGAAATTCCTACTGGATGTTTGACTTCTTTTTCATAAGGAGGACAGCCAGAAAAGCCCTTGGGAGCATCATTTATATTATGCTCTGTTAGGAACACTACTGGGTTTAAAAACATCTTAAACACAGTTGCAATTCACAAAACAAAATCTGTATAAACTAATAGGAGTGGTTCATAAATGTCAGCATTTATTTGCTGGCTGAGTTTCATAGTATCCCCTCCGTGCATTTGTTTGTTTCATTCCACGCCAATGGGTTATCCACCCTAACTGGACTCTCTTAGAACGCTTTGATTGTGTTAGTCATTGGCGCTCCTCGGATTCACTGATTCCATTTAGAGTGTCAATTGGCTCATATTTTATTTTATTCCATTCCTTTTAGATCATTTCAAAGATCAAAAGATCAGATTTTTCCAAAACATGGCATATCCCAAGGAAATCACATCTTCTGCTGTTCATAAATCAATGAGCTTTCCTTTAAATCATCAGATTTACTGACCATTCGTTAGCAGCCAGATGATAGCAATACATGTGCAACTAAATTCCCAAGTCTGACATTATTTCTCTTCATTTATTCAAAAGAGTGGCCCATGTGGATATTTTCAGAGTGTGACCTGTAGGTGCCAATATCTTTATGCTTTGTTCTCACATCACCCTAGCAATAGTGATGACCATGTGTCAGAATTTCATAGAACAACATTATTGCTAATACATTATAAACACTCAAAAGTTTTTTGTTTGTTTGTTTGTTTTGGTTTCTGTTTTTCAGGGGGCTTGTGGGGGGACTTAAAGATCTGCTTTTCATTTCTTTCTCTCTAAGCACATTGGCTCAGATGTTATAGATGGGTCAGGGCAGAAGGGTCAACAAATTCCAGTTTGATCTGAACATTACTGGGTTTGCATTCTGCTTAGAAGAAAAGGGAGAAAATGGGCAATGAAGAACAGACAGAAGGGACAACACATTCCAGTTTGATCTGAACATTAGTGGGTTTGCATTCTGCTTAGAAGAAAAGGGAGAGAATGGGCAATGAAAAATAGACAGAGTACCAAAAAAGGGAAAGAAATATTGCAAAGAATCAAACAAGAGATTACTGCACAGAGGGCACCCACTTGAACCCATTCAGCATGCGTGTAGGTAGCTGGAATAATGGTTGCCAGTGTTGAATTGATACTACTGCTATGCAAATACAGATGGAGCCTTTAGGCAGGCTACCTCTGGATACAGCTGTTAGATTTTTTTTAACAACTGGGTTTCTTTTTAAATAAAATTGGGAATTTAAATGGCATGTTCAACAGATTTGTGACCTTAGCTGAGTGATATGAACCCTGCTAACCGTGGTACCAATCCCACCAGCCCTCACGCCCAGGCTTTATTTTAGGTACACATGCAGTCCCACTGAAGGCAGTGAGACTGGTCGTGGGTGTCAAGTTCAGCATGTGTGTATGAGCTCGCAAGATCAGGGCCCTAATATGTCATTCAAGAGTTTATGAACCCTCCAGTACTATTAGCTCCAGCCATTCCTAATATAGTTTGAGTGATGTTGATAAAATGAGTACACCCTGGCACATGATTATGTGTGAAATTTGAGGGGCACTTAGACCTTTTACAAATGCTAAGCCACTAGTAATTATTCAGGTTGGACAGTCTTTGAAAGATGAACTGTGCTGCTTTTCTTGTGTGCGTGTGGGTTTATTTGTGTTACTCTTTTCATGGCTCCCTACCTCAAATTACAGCTTTCTGCCCAGTGATTTATTAGCAAAAGTCGACGCAGACCAAGTGCAGCAACACATTAGGTCTTAAAGTTGCAGGCTTAAGTAAATAATTTGTCACAATGTCTTGAGCTAGTAATATTGCAAACCACGGTGGGGGGGAGAATTTCCTGGCTGGAAAGTCCTTCAAGATTTGAAAACCACTGGTTTAAAGCACTGGACTGCCTAGTGTAAAAGGACCAGCAGTCGTTCTGCTGCAGCCTAAGTACCAGTTCTAGATGCCCCAGACGTTAGCACCCTAGACCTTCTAGATACTCCCATTCCGTAAGTTCCCCATCTTCAAGCATCTGACAAAGTGGGATTTTCTCCCACGAAAGCTCGCGCGATAAATAAACGTGTTAGCCTTTTAAAAGGGCCACCAGACTCCTTGTTGATTTTGTTTTGCTAGACTAACATGGTTACCCCTTTGGAAGTCAGTATCTACATGAAGCATCACCAGAAGCTATTCAGTCCCAGTTCTAGGAGAGGGCTCCAAAGGAATAGCATCAAGACTTCTCCGCAGCTTGACCAACACAGCAAAGGCACTTAGTCCGGCTGGCCGGAAAACAAGGGCTCCGTTTTACAAAAAAGATTTCACTGTTCCACATCGGTATGAAAAAAAGACCATCCAATAATTTTCAGGAAAAAAGAGAGTCATTTGGAACAGGGATTTGAATCTGGGTCTCCCACATGCCAGTTGAGTGCCCTAACCACCAGGTTATTCAACATTTTGGGATGTCCCAGGCCCGCCCTCCCTCCTTCCCATCCAGGACCAAACAAAGCTTCCCCAACAAAAATGTGGTCAAAACCAGACAAGTTTCCATGAAGCATTCAACTGTACCAGTGGACAGCCAGTACATCTGGTGCAAAGACACCTTTCAGGGCCCCATCTAAACTTTTGACTTAAAGCCATCACTTCCTTTCTCTTAGCATTAAAGAGGGAGCTGCATTCACTCATGTTCCCACTTAATGGGGCCTGGCCAATAACTGCGGTTCCTAGCACCCTCACAATGCAAATTAAACTACATGCTATGTGTGCTAGCAGGGTATGCCATTCAGCAGCCTTCATTAAAATACTAATGAAGGTTCTCTGGGTGGAAATAAGAGTAAAGGATGAGTAAAAAGGAGGACACGGGCATCAACATCCCAGTTTAATCCTCACTGCCAAGTCAGGGAAAGAGCAGTAAATCATGAGAAGCTTCTTGCAAACCCTTCCCAAAGCAACTGAAAATATTTGTCCGAAAGCCAAAAAGAGAGAAATATTTTGATTATTGAAGCAATGTTGTTGTTTCTGTGCTGGCAATCAGTGCTATTCAATATATTCTTGTTTGTCTTAACTACACAGGAATCATACCACAGAATCTGTCAACAGATCTAGGAATAGTGGTGCTCAACCACTCAACATCTTCAAAGCTTCTGACGAAGTGGGACTTTCTCCCACGAAAGCTCATGCGATAAATCTGTTAGTCTCTAAAAATGCCGCAGGACTCTGTTGTTTTTCTACAATAGACTAACACGGCTCCCCCTTTGGAATTCAACCACAGGGTCATTCCAGAGACTCGATCTATCTCTATGCTGGATTTAGCAAACTATAAAAAGTTAAACATATGATTCCCTTCCCTGACCCCTCATCTCTGCACCCTTCCTCACTTCCTTCTCTTTCCCCCCCACCAAATACCTTCAACATTTTCAAGTACTATGACAAGCCTTAATTGGATTAGATACTACACTAGTGCTGAATAATTTAGAGTAACTTTGTCGAAGGAAAACAAGTCTAAAATGAAATGAGGGCACAGAAGAGTCAATTATTGCCACTCCATTATTAAAAACAGACATTTAAAAAAATAAATACCACCCTGACACTGCTCACCATAATGAATTACAAAGGAAACACCTGACTCAATGGCAAACTCACACGGTGTCTCAAAAGAGAAAGGCTGACAACATTTGAGTCTGATTGAAACACATGCTTCATACAGATAACCCGAGACCCAGGTCAGAGCCAAGCCCACGTGAGCTTTTGTGAAGTTTGGATCCAAACTCTGTCGCACAGGTCCATCTCATATACACATATATGAGATTTTTTTTCAAAAAGAGACATGAAGGAGTTGGATGCCTAAGCACCTTTGAAGATGCCAACCAGATACAGAAATTTAAGATGATTTCATATTAGTGTCAATCACAGGACAAAGCCCAGAATGCTCCCAGAAGCCTAGAAAAAGAAATAAATGAATAGAAGATCTGTGTCCTCTAAAATGAATGGGCTAGATCCTCAACTGGCATAGGCCTACAGATGTGGAACTCAGTAGAGTTGCACGGATTTGCAGTAGCCCACGGTATGCCTCAATAGTTCTAGATGGAGGAGTAGAAGATATTTTAGGAATATTAGAAGGGTTGGAGACCAGTGAGCATGAAAAAGTCACTTGTTTCAGAAAGGTCTCCTAATACAGCATGCAACAGCATCTGAGGAACCATGAGGACAGCCTTTTCATAAAGCCATGCAAAAATATGAAGAAAGAAAAGAGGTTTCAGAAGGGACGAGTCCAGTGCAGGTACCGAGAAGCCAGAGTGTGCCAATGGCTAGAACACTAGCTGCACTTCTGTTCCTAGCTGCTTTAGTAAAGAGCCGGTTTAGTCTGATGGGCATGGAGTCCTGATATTATTTCCCAGTGTGAGGTACAGAAAACACACAGGATGTATAATGGCCTTTGTGTTTTGAAAACAGAGATTCTGCAAACTGGCCCTGAAAAATCATGTGTTTGGTAGGCACAGGTACTAACTGTGGTCCTCAATGCTACAAACAGTCCCTGGCTTACCTTCACCATGGGACTCCAACCACAATTAGCAAACTTAGGTGTGGAGTAAGTGCTTGCAGGACTGGGGCCAACAACGTATCATATAAACAATGTAATACCTCAAGTCAACAGGTGACTGCTGATTACCAGAGACAGAAATCTCCTATTCCTGAGGGGGGGGGGGGAAATTCCTAAATGCAGGGTGGCTACACCTTTAAAAAGCATCTTTAAGCAGCCATCATTGTAGTGCCTCATTTTATTTTATGCTGTTTCTATTATAATTTGGTGCAACCGGTAATATTTGTCATAGTCTCTCACTTGCTGTTAGTACCTTAATGCTAGGAGGTGGACATATATCTTAGCAGAGTGTGCTTTTATGCTGCCTAAGTCGGGAAATTACATTTTGAAAACTCGCATTCAAATATATCTATAATAAATAGCAGGCAAAACCCAGGAAATGTACTTAACCACAGAGGAGAATGAACTAAAAATCTTTCCTTTCCATCAACATGAATGGATGGTCTATTTAAAAAGTCATCACAGGGGCCTGTGAACGGCAAAGGAAGTCCGGATTTTAGGATTTAAATACAGACTTATATGACTGATAACTTTTGAACATACATATTATGCAAGTGAACTAAGTAAGTTACATTTAAATAAGTAAAGGTTTGGATTTTTTGAAAGCTATTTTATTTTTGCTCCTTTTAAATTTAGGAATGCCACCGTAAAATAAATTTTTTAAAAAGCTTATAATTTAATAGATGAATTTATTTTGGTTACGTGGGCCTGAATCCTGAACCATATGAGTCAATGGGAACTTTGCCGCTGACTCCAATGGATACTGGATCAAATTCTCGGATAAATGAAGCTTTCATGAAAGTAGTCATGAACTGAAAAAGGCAATGCGGAGGTAGCGTTTGTTGTGAGTTTTTCTGACGCCGTCTGTCAGAAGCAGCATGATTTTGTTATGGGGCAAAAACTTCACTCAGCTCCCATTATAAACCCATTTTAGCACAGCACTTTTTAGCACTTTCACTCAGAAAATTCATGTGGCTTGAAAACTGCCCAATTTATTCTGAAAGTCAAAGAAGAGCTTTTCTGCAAAGTATGATGAAAACTCACCAAACAAGTTTTGTGCCATGGTCAACTGAGTAGGTGAAAGCAGGTCAGAGACAGGGTCTGACACTTGATAGAATAATGGACTGATCTACTTAACTCTCTGCCCCCAGGAAATCACCAATATTAGTGTATAGCTGTAGTGTGACACGCGACACGATAGTTCTGTTGACATTAAAAAGAAATGTCATTTCCTTGAACAGCTCTGAATGCATTTCTGAGCATACTAGGGCGGTAACGATTGTTAGCTATGCCGACTTCCAAAGCTGAGTTGCCCAGCCAGAAGCACGGGATGCTGAAAGTGTGACATGGCCTGTCACTATCCTTTTATCAATTTCAGATTGTACTGTCAATGCTGGTGGCCAACGCTACAATGTTGGTACACTACAGCCTGGCATTTCATATGCTCAATGAGAATCCGACAACCCCATCTAAAAATACATCATGTCCCTTCCTTCGCTTCCTCCACCATACCGTGTTGCATCACTGTCAGCCTAGGTGCATGCTACAGCGATAGACAACACAGAACCAGTATGGGATCATTTAATAATAATATTAATGCAAATAATAATTTATGTAATAATTTAATGCAAATGTGGGAGCAATTATGGTTATACCTGTGTTAAGCTTCCATCCTTGCCATATGAGAGCTAGTTTCCAGAAGCCAGACTGAGCCAACTGCGGGTATCAAGTTCCCAAAGATGACATTTTCTTAGTGTTCATTAAACATTACACATATGTGGTCTCAAAGGTTAGTACGCTGAACACCGGATTTAGAATTTTTATATTTACACACACATAAACACACACATCCATTTGAACCCTGCCATGCAAACAGACCTGAAACTTCCCAGAGACGTGAGGCGGGCAAGCTAATATCCGTCAATAGATTTTCCAATCGAACATCAGTTCAGCAGGCCACACCTTAGTTACGTCTATAACTCGTCCACCACTCACATTGTATTTCATACAAAAGGACCTTTCGCAACCTCACGTTTTTAGCATCCTCCCACATTAGCCTCAGCCAGAAATCAGCACAAGAAGGCCAGCCAAGAGAGAGGCATTTCAAAATGACTCTGCTGCTGGTTGCATTAATCTGAGTTGGAGCTAGAGAGAGGAAGGAATGAAGTTTGAAAAAGGAACTGAAAGGCAAGAGACTATCAATGCCCAGTGCTTTTCTAGAGTCAAATGCATCTACTATTTCAAAAAGCTCTCTGTCGCAGGGGAAAGAGATTCAGAACACACACCATGACTATGCCTTTCACTGCAGAGGGATGGGATGCGCTCACCTCACTTGGCTTGGAAGCTCCATGTAAGTG
The DNA here is from genome assembly GCA_007922175.1 of Pelusios castaneus. NCBI lineage: Eukaryota > Metazoa > Chordata > Testudines > Pelomedusidae > Pelusios > Pelusios castaneus. The sequence goes on from ML685879.1 coordinate 3,076,946, forward strand.
ACTGAGGAGCCATAAGTCCTATCAAACATCAACAGGACTTAGGAGCCTTTGAAAATTTTACCCCATGTCTCTTTCCATTTGTTTCTACATCAGAGTCATGACATTTCAAATTCCCCCCTCCTGCACACATGTGGACCAGACTGAGGCTAACACTTAATAGGAAACCCAAATAGGTTTCGGACAAACAGATTCCACATCAGTCTCAAAAACAGAGTCCTGCGGCACTTTTAAAGACTAACAGGTTTATTTATCACATGAGCTTTCGTGGGAGAAAATCCCACTTCGTCCGATGCTTCCCCACGATGGGCCTTGCTGATCATATGGAAAGGAAATACCAGTGCCATTTATTGGCATTCTTTTAAAGTGTACACAGTCTAGGCACCTTGACTACGGCCACAAATGCATTTTATGTACTGGCGTCTTAAGAGGCAGGCACAAAAAACATCCATGTTGAAGAGAGACAGGGACCGGCATCCAGTTCCCATCACCCAGCCCAGCTGTCTGTCTCACTCTAAGTCGTCCCATCCAGCCAGCCCCCTCCCAGCAATACTTTGGGAAAAATGGAGGGTTTTCAGTGTGACGTGGCAGTGAAACCTGAACTCGTGCAGCCCAAGGAGAGAAGAGTTCCAAAGCAGCACCTCAGCTGTCTGTGGTACTTACACAACCCCCCCATTACTGCAGTATTTCAGCACCTCACAATCTTATGTATTTATCCTCACGTCACCCTGTGAGACGGGGAAGTGGTTTTATCCCCTTTTTCAGATGGGGAACTGAGGCACCGAGAGGCTAAATGATTTGCCCAAGGCCACACAAGAAGTCTGTAGCCAAGCAAGGAGCTGAACATACCCCAGGCTAACTGTTTAAGCACTGGACCGTCCTTCCTGCTTAGCAGAGCAGGCTCCGCCACATTTTAATGTATGGAACAGACCCCAAAGGTAACAGTGAAGTGTATTCATCTGGCCTCTTAGCAGACTACCGTTTTTCTTCACATTTAGCTAAGGGTCACCGATTAATAAATTAGATTTCACAATGAACAGAGATTCATTTCTAATAATAATAGCTGTGCTCTCCCCAGTTAGATTAACCAGGAAGTTAAACACGCAGGACTCATAAAGTTGCTAGGTAATGCCAGACAATTGAAGAAAGCTGCCTGGGAATATTCTCAGTTGGGGGTGGGGGAATAGGGAAAGCAGTTTCTACACAATTGATGTTTTCCAATGAAATTTTGCTGAAATTTTTTGATCCTCTGTCAGGGTGAGGAGAAAAACCACTAAAGTTTTGTGAACTTTTCATCCGAATTTGAAATAAAAGCAAAAAGTGCTGAAATATCAGAAATGGCCCCACGCTGGAAGAATTCAACTTACCTTTCACTCTGCCCTGCCACTGGAGTCAATGAAGAGCTTTAAGCATGGGCTGAGGCATGGGGAAGGGGGCACCTGGGGCAGTGAGGAGGGAGCCAACAGTGTCACTTATACCTACAGTCAAGCTTTTCTGCAGGACTGGCAGGAGTTACCCTGAATGGACTTCACTGAAACTTTCCCAAAACAAGGAGGTAAAGCCAACAAAGGATGACTTTATTCTTTGTCTTACGGTAGTGTTCAGAAGCACCATCTGTACTAGACATTGAACACAACAAGACACCTTCCCTGCCATTAAGTTCCTACAGCCTAAGCAGACAGGCTGGACAAAGGGTGGAAAGAAGGAATGTTATCACCATCTCAGAGATGGGGAACTGAGGCACAGAAGATTGCCCAAGGTCACAAAGGAAATATGTTGATAGCGCTAGAAACAAGCCAGATTTCCCTGGTCAGTGCCATTACTCCAAGCCTCTCTTTATTTTCTCATTCATCCATAAAACAGCAAGTCTTTAGATTACGGCTTTGGCTTCATTCATAAAAATATATAAGCTGATATTGGAAAACAAGTCAATATTGTGCAAAGTTGACCCTCCAAGTGAGTTTGATGGGCAGAGTTATGAACAGAACTGGAAAACCTAGACTGGCCACAGTACGCTCCACAGAGCTATAGTACCTTCCCATACAGTCCCACAAACCAAGGACCCTAACTTTGGAACTCTATTCCCAAACACCACTTTCTCCAGCACATTGCAACTGCTCTTCATGTGGGAGTGGTGGAAATATTGCCCTTTAAATGGCTGAGGTTTTGTACAGCACTTTGAGGTGTGCAACATGAATGTTGCTGCAGCCACAAAGATTTTATTATACTGAGATCTGGCAAAAACAAACAGCTTTTAACTTGACATTTGTTTACCAAGGTTCAGCCTGTGGCAGGTTTCCAATGGTTTGTTATGCACCCCTGACGAGAAGAGTTTAATAACAGAAGTCTAGGCAGATGAAAACACATTCATTCTTCCCTCCTCCCTCCATCTTGATGCCATTTAAGTCAATAGCAAAATGTTCCACTTACATCAGTGGGAGCTGTACCGTCTCACAAAAATAAAGAACATTCAAGTTAAGGGTGGGGACAATTTATCAATGGGCAATACATTCCTCACAGAGAGCTGGCTCCATCAATTTGCACAGCTTAGGAACTCAGGCAAGTCCCATCTTGGATCAGGGAGCAAGCTACATTATGAAACTGGCTGACTCTTCTACTGAATCAGACCCTAGAGCTGTTGGACATTCCTGGCATACTTGATCTAAAGTAACTTCAGGAGAAACTTCACCACAAGTTTTTACATGTCTCTGGAAGAATCAAACTTGCAAACAAAACAAAACTTCTTTTTTTCCTTTTGTTAAGTAAATTACAGTTCCACTTTAACACAAGCCTACCATTACAGTGGTCTGAGACAGCTCGCAGAAAGGAAAATGGTCTGAAAATTGTGTCTTAATTTAATACCATTAGCTAAAAATTAAAAGCACTGACATATCTGTACATTTCTTCTTACAGTTAAGACCTAAGTTCACCAGAACAAACAAGACCTAAGTTCACCAGAACAAACAAGGAGTCTTGTGGCACTTTTAAAAACTAACAAATGTATTTAATAAATCATTTAATAAATAAATGTTAGTCTTCAAAAGTGCCGCAAGACTCCTTTTTTGTTTTGCTGAACTAGACTGACACAGCTACCCTCCTGGAACTTGTTCACCAGAACAGCGATTCAGAGAATTTTTTTCCCCCAACGTTTGTTCTTTTGACACACCATGTGTCTCATCAGTTTCTCCCTCGGTAGCCAATTTTGCCCGTTTGTGTAGGTCTTTCCCTCAGCTGCAGGGCACAGAAATACATTACTGAAAAAGAGAGGACACAAAGCGCTTATATTAACCACAAAACAAAGCTGAGAAAGAGGGCTCAAAGTCACCTGTAACATTGGGAAACTATTTACTTCGTGATGATACATGAGTGGTTAAAGATTTATAACTAGGTATTTTAAAGTTTCTGATAAAGGCTACACCTTGAGAAGTGAGGTGAATTAAAAAATAATACCAATTATTTCATGGGCTTGACTTCACACTGGGCAATCCAGCAAGGTTAATGGGAAAGACCTTTTGGGTTCGTGGAGAAAGTAAACTGAGATGAACAAACATGTGGCTTTCTCTCCCTCCCCCCCATGCTCTCTAGTCTCTTGATTGGTATCAAAAGCTTTAATGTTTGCTTTCTGCACTTGTTAGATTAATTTGCAGCTCACCAAAGGCCACAGCCCAAACCTTTTTTTTGTTTGTGTATCCAGTGAAGATGCCTCTGTTTTTATTGTGAGTAGACTTGACTTGGTACCATTGAATTGATCAAAATCTGTTCAAGGTTGCCTCTAGATCACTGAAAATTCAATTTATTTTAGCATTGTGTGCTTTCTGCATCACAGCTTTGAAGATTCAAGGAGCACTTTAACTAATTTAGTCCTCACAATCCTCCAAATACAGAAAGTGATCAATTTCCATTATCATGTCACATTATTTTCTTATTTCATCGGAATATGTTTGAAGTTATGATAAAAAAAAATCCTGGTGTCTACCCTATGACATGTGCTACCTCTCCTTCAGAGCTGTTTGGGGTTGTTAGATACCTCTAACCATAGCCTTGAAAAATAGATACAAAGAGCACTGCCCTCCTTTGCTTTCCAGCTATAAAAGAAAAAGAGTGAGAAGTGTTATAATGGAACCTGCCAATCAATGGCTGTTGCAAGCAATAGGTGCCATCCCAAATAAGTAACTAAACTGACAGTAATATAAGGTGAGCCCATCATGTTGTTCAAGAAAAAATTACCACATTCAGGCCAAGCATAAGAGGGCAGAACTATTAGAATGGTTAAATTTGCTCCAATAATCTGGGAACCAGTAACCAATAATGCTGGTGGAATAGACTGACTGCAGACAGCTCAGGACAAAACATAATTTATGAAATATGAAAAATAGTTCACAGGTCAAATTAATATAGCTTTGGCAAATGCAGATTACCAGCTTTCAAACTTCTCTAGATTTTAAATGCGTAGCTGCGAAAAAAAAGCCATCTTTCAGATGGATGCATCATTCTTTTTCATAGTAACTCTCTATTTCCAAAGTATTCTTTACAGTCAAAGAGTTGCAAGAAGGGACCAGAAGTTTCATGTTCCACAATAATTGGAGCCTGTTTTGAGATGCTTTGAAGGGACCCAGTTTTCAGAAAGCACTAAGCACACATCACTGGGGCCATGGACACAACAGACCTCTTAGGTTACGTGCACACTGATGGCAGTGCCAGGAGCGCTCCTGGATCCGTTTTGCAAGATCAGTTAAATGGGAGTGGAGACCTGCTCAATCAATCAGGAAGTCAACTGAATAAATTCCACCCTGCAAAAAGATTAACACTCCATCAATGAGAAGGCATTTTCCTTCAGGGCAGCATAGTGGATATGCGGTGCTAGATACAGCTTAGAGAGATGCCAGAAGATACACAAGCTACTCTATGTAGCTTGTGTATCTCCCATCAACTGTCACCAAATTTCGCGGCAAATGTAGACCAGACCTTAATGTGTCTAGTAACTGAGACACCCGAAATAACTAATTATCTATGAAAATTTGAGCCTATAGCTGTCTTCCCGCACCCACCCTAGTCAACTCAGCATTGTAGTTTTCCCAAATGCTTTTGAATAGCTGCTAATTGCACAACAGGGACCCCAAAAGGGCCCTTTTTTTTAAAGCCACATATTGTTGAATGAAAGGAAAACAAAGCCCTCTAAAATGCATCTGCAATAGCGAGCTAGAAACAGATAATTAGAGCAGTAAGCTAGTTTTTAAGCAAATCAAAAGTGAACTCATCTGTCTGCCACTGACCCAAGAACTTTCTGGGTCTTACCTTTTTGATTAATGGCTGCCTGCATCCAGGCTACCTTATGAAATGTTACCACCATATGTCCTCAGCCAAGCATTTCTCTCTATTTGCACCTTTCAAACTTACTTACCTGCACTTTCAGCTGCTAGCCCACTGCCCATCTAGTAGCAGATGATCTTTTCTGCTATCAGAGCACCTCTGACCTTCCAAATATTTGAGCCACAAGGTGGACGAGATAATAGTGTTGAAAGAGATGAGTTTTTGAGCAACACCCAGCTCTTCTTTTGGACTGTTATTACTTCTCAGTCTGCTTGCGTAGAAGGCTACGTAACGGGAGCTGTCTTACAATATATTTCTTGAACAGTGAAGGTTACAGCTCTGCTGGCTCCCTTCAGCACTTTAAGCTTTCACTAATTAAACAGCCGTGTTTGATTTTTAAATAAGCTCACCCAGAGTGAAGCTACATTTTCATTTAAATTCTTAGGAACAGGCCCTTAGCTGACGTAAATCAGCATAACCCTATTCAACCACACTGATTTACATCGTTTGAGGATCTAGCCCTCATGCAATAGTTTTACTGCAGCACAAAAAAAAAAAAACTTTTACCATGCAGAATGCCATTATTTCTTTTCTGGTCTTTGCCCAGGAATGTTTATTTTATCTCACACAAGCAATTCAGTGAATAGAATTTTGATAGAGTCAGTCCTGTTCTCTCAGCTGGATACAATCAAATGGTTGGTGAACCAATTCTTGAATACAATAGGGTCAAAAATCATCTATCAGGTATGACAGGTACCAAAGGCTTGATAACTGAATACGTTTCTCAAGGAAAGCTGACAAAATTCATTAATGTGAGTAGGAAATATTTAAAAAATCAAATCCATCAACTGGCCCATGAAGTTCCAGTATACATTAAAAGAAGCAAACAAAAGGATGGATACATACCTTCCTTTTAGTGATCAGAAGAGCCTATGCCAGACTCAGCATGGACTCAATTATCTGCTTCTTTTCAATTTACTTCATCTGCTCAACATCCACTACTTTGTAGAGCTATGAGAACACCGTATTTTGGAGGTTCTTGGGTCAAACAGTTAGAGAGAGCATGTCTACAGTGCAAGAAAAAGGTACAACTGCAACACCCGTGGACATACCTCAGCGAGCATTGATCAAGCTTGCTCGAATAACAACAGTTGTGAAGCAAGACAACACAACAAGTGCATACCTTATGAGCTTGGACCAAAGCTAGTCTATGTCTACAAACATGCTCCAGTCACACACCCCTTTCCAACAGAGACAGACCCTTTGTGGGAGAGTAGAAGAGCACAACACGCAACATTTCAACCAAAAGTAAAGTTAATTTACAAATTCTAAATTTGGCATCAAAAGAATGACACTTCCCTATTTTGTAAAGCACATTGTGATCTCTGGATGAAAAGTGCTAGAAGAACTAGGTATTTTAAAACACAAAACAAAATCAGCTTTATGAATTTAGAAGCATTAGGATCAGGAGTGGTTTGAGCCATTTTGTTGGCCTGGGCAGAAAATGATTTTTGGGATCCAGTTAATGGAGCCTACGGCATATGAATATACCTGGGTCCTGGCCAATTCTCCTTTGTACAGGAGAGACAGGTTTGAGTCCTTTTATTTAAGCAGCTAACCACACAGAAACCAATTTTCAAATGACAACATTCTCTCCCCATATTGCAGTGTTTGAGAAGAAAACGTATAAATACTGAGGTCAGATTTTCCTTATGTTGTTTTGTGTGGATTTGCAGGAGAGGGGTTCAATTCAAACTATTTTGATGCACTTATCTTTGCCCTTTAAAATATTTACTGATAATCAAGATTCCATTCAGTTACTTTCTTCCATTTACAAAATTTCAATTGTTAGTACAAGCAGTGGGTAGTGGCTGCTTGGTTAAGATTCTATTGTGTATATAGACAACAGAGTCCTGTGGCACTTTTAAAGACTAACAGATTTATTAATCGCATGAGCTTTCATGGGAGAAAATCCCACTTCGTCAGACGCCACAAGACTCTGTTGTCTTTCTACAATAGACTAACACGGCTACCCCTTTGGAATTTGACTATTGTGTATATAGTTTGCTGTCATTAAAAAGCTATTTCCCAAATGCACATTCTGGGTTTCCTTGATGCAAGTCCAGTTTTCGCCTCCACTTTGACACTTCCATTGTCACATGTTTGCACAAACAGAGTTCTTTCAGGAATCATGCAAGATGATTTCTCTTTAGATATGCTGAGTAAGAGTGTCCACATAGTAAGTTAATGGAGTTCTTACGATAAAGCTATGACCCAGGTATGGCTAACTTTTTGCTTATCTTCAGTTTTCCTCCTTCTAAACATAGCATGAATGAACCATGTCACAGAGGATTTTAAACTATCAATGTATAATTATGACCCCAATGCTGTATTTAAATGTACTTCTAGATTTTATTCTCCCTCTCATGTAGTCAAGAGGAAACTCCAGTGATTTAATTTTGGTTGTAATACTAACACTACGTCTACATCACATGCACTGCTGCATCTGCACATTGTAGCACCATAGCTTAAATGTTTCCTACATCAACTAAAGGGATTTTTTCCATCACTGTAGTAAATTCACCTCTTAAAGAAGCAGTAGGACAGCAAAAAATCCTTCCATCTACCTAATCACATCCTCGCCAGGAGATTAGATCAACCTAACTATGGCACAAGATTTTTCCCAGCCCTGAGCAACATAACTTGGTCAGTCTAATCCTTAAGTGTTACCAGGCCGAAGTTAGAAATATTTTCAGAGTTACAAGTGGCAAACCTCATTGGCTGGTATTATTCCTCCCACACCCAACAATAGCTATTGGAAAAAAAAGCAGAATTTTTTTGCACAATATTTGACAATTGATTACCTTAATCCTCCAAAATCTTATATGATCAGTGCTACGGACTCTAGTTTGAAAAAAGGATGGTTTCGTGGTTAAAACACAGGAGACCTCTGTTCACTTCCAAACTCTGTGAGACCTTGCATAATTCATTTAGTCTCTCTGTGCCTCAGTTCCCCAGCTAAGAGAAGATAATGCCTCTTTTCTCCCCATCTTTGTCTGTCTTGTTTACTTAGATTGCAGGGCAGGGATTGTCTTAACAGGTGCATATACAGCGCCTAGCTTAACAGGGACCAGCTCTTAGTTAGGGCCTCTAGGCAGAACTGTAATACAAATCATAAAGTAGAAATAATAGCGCATGTGCATGCAGACACACAGAGAAAAGCAAGAGCAATTCACGAGAACAAGGCTTGAGTAACAGGGCCCCTATACAATTTGTTTGATTCAAAACACTGGAAGAGGTCCATAGCTCTTAACAATGGAAGTTGGCTAATGGTCTCAGGGGGAAAGATACCATCTGTATTCTTTGAGCAGCTTTGCTCTAGATTGTGTCGTCAGAGTTTCGTTTGGCCCTGTCCATTTGAGGTTGCAGGAGATCAAAAGTAAAGTGCTCAGACAAGGATGTTGTATCTGCTAATTAAAGCTAGAAAGGAAGTTTTCTCCAAGCTTGCACTGCTCCTGAAAAAAGGATAATTGCACTATTCACAAACAAAAAATCAATCCTGTGGCAAGAGCTCAGATATCAACATCATCATTAAAAAAGTAGATCCTGTGACACCTTTTAACAGAATTAGAGAAAGAAAGGGAGACGGGGCATTCCCTTCCCAGACTATTTTATTCTTCAAACAAGGTCGCTGTACACAACACAATGGATGAGTGACCGAATGCAACCCTGTTTTCACACCCTACAAACTACTGTAATAATCTTTGTTGTAAATGTGCCTTGTGAGAGATCATGCGACAACTAATAACTCATTGGTCAATAACATTATGGTGAAATATATGCAGCAACATTATATGTAAAGTTAGGAAATCCGCCTTCCCCTTTATGATGTGAAAGGCACTTGTTCAAAACCACATTGACCCAATTAAGTAGAATGGGTCAAGCCTGCCTGTCTTAAACAAACGGCTTTACATTACCTCAGTTTACATATAAAGAGTCATAGAATCATAGGGCTGGAAGGGACCTCATGAGGTCATCTAGTCCAACCCCCCTGCTAAAAGCAGGACCACTCCCTCTAAATCATCCCAGCCAGGGTTTTTTCTAACTGGACCTTAAATATCTCCAAAGATAGAGATTCCACCACCTCCCTAGGTAACCCATTCCAATGCTTCACCACCCTCCTAGTGAGAAAATTTTTCCTAATATCCAACCTAGACCTCCTCAGCTGCAACTTGAAACCATTGCTCCTTGTTCTGTCTTCTGTTACTACTGAGAACAGCCTAGCTCCCTCCTCTTTGGAGCACCCCTTCAAGTAGTTGAAGGTTGCTATCAAATCCCTCTTTAGTCTTGTCTTCTCTTCTGCAGCCTAACTACGCCTAGTTCCCTCAGTTTCTCCTTGTAAGTCATGTGCCCCAGCCCCCTAATCATTTCCATTGCCCTCTGCTGGACATTTTCTAATTTGTCCACATCTTTCTGTAGTGGGGAGCCCAAAACTGCACACAGTATTCCAGATGCGGCCTCACCAGTGCCGAATAGAGGGGAATTATCATATCCCTCGATCTGCTGGCAATACTCCTACTGATGCAGCCCAACATGCCATTGGCCTTTTTGGCAACAAGCGCACACTGTTGACTTATATTCAGCTTCCCATCCACCATAACCCCCAGATCCTTTTCTACAGCGCTGCTACTTAGCCGATCGGTCCCTAGCCTGTAGCAGTGCATGGGATTTTTCCGTCCTAAGTGCAGGACTTTGCACTTGTCCTTGTTGAACCTCATGAGATTTCTTTTGGCCCAAGGCTCCAATTTGTCTAGTCTCCCTGAATTCTCAGACATTGAGAGAAGAGAAAATAAAGAAAATCTGCATTTCTGCATACTCAGATGAAAAGAAAGTATGAAAACACCTTCCTCTCCCAGGCTCCATGCTTCCTTGCTCTCAGCTGGAAAGAACTTTAGCTAGGTGTCATGCTCGGGAAAATGCTTTTCAAAGTGTGACCGAACTATAGAAGAGAGGGGCAAAATCACCTCAAGGTCTCTCTCTTTTTTCATCTAAGATGACAAAAGAAACAGCTGTTGGACCATGGGAGCAGATCCTGACCTGAAACCTGGTCAACGGTGCTACTGAAAACCCATAATTAGAATTTCACCTTGAACCAAATCTAGTTTGTTAAGTTAAGTACGAGGAAGAGTTTCATCTATCTTTCATGTAACCATTTGTGACTTGAATGCCTTAATACTTGCACCCACTTAAAATTGTTAAATTTTGTTAAATAAGTTTGTTTTAGGTCTCTAACCAAAACTAATCTAGAGTGGAGCTTAGACTGTGTGGTAATTCCATTTAAAAAGGAGCAAGTTATTGTATGTTGTTCCATTACAGGGATAACAGAACTAAAATGTCAGAACATGTGGGGAAGTGGGGAATTTGGGACTTGGAATGTGTGGGGCTCACCCCACAAGGAGTAACTGAGGCTGGTGGAGGCCAGGGTGTGATTGGTGTGCTATCAACAGGCTGCTGAAGTCTGAGTTAATGGCCCACGGCTTCAGCAACATACAGACACTCAGGCTGTGAACTGTGTGCTGGCAGGTTGTTTGTGAGTATCTCAGCTGGGAGCGACACTGGTGAGGCACTCATAGCTGCGGGCAGGCGGTGACGCAGCTCTTCACTGGACTAGACCGCACCCCAGACTGTCAAAGGATAGATCTGTTGTGTAATAATCAGTGTATTATACAAGACTGTGCTTGATGCTGTGTTTTGTGAAGCAATGCAACCGAGACACACAACAATTAGCAGCTTTCATGAAAACAGGTGTTTTCCAGAATTGTAAAGTAATTACTAAGTGTATTAATTCATCATGTTACCTCACCTCCGCCCCACACACACACACACACACACACACACACACACACAATGGCTGCTCTCCTTGTGGAAGGTGGTAATTAAAAGAAAGTCCTCCTGAACATTAAAAATCATTTAAAGCAAGATTTCCAGTGTATAATAAGCTCATTAACCAAATTTACCTGTACTAAACTTTAATTTCCTTAGCATTAAAATGTTTTAGTATCACAAAGTCTATATCCTGTAGAGCAACAGCTGCCGTAAGACAGTGCTCCACACCTAGGCTGTTGCGTTCTCTCCTGACTTTCTGGCAATGAAATGAATTAACATGGCTCAAGGTATACAGAGCCAGTTCTGGTCTTCTTGTCCCTAGGACAATTTGACTGCACCCTGCACTTGTAAATTAATTCAGCCAATAGTTTGCATTCATCCTTTGTGGAGGCCCATAATTTTTTGACTCACCATCTAAGTAGCTTCTTCTCATATTCCCAAAAACAATTCTTGTGGTTTGATCATAGATTTCTCTCTCTCCCCCCAAGGCATTGGCTGGCAGTGAAGACTATTGAAGATCTCAATCCACGACAGGGTTGCCACCCCACCAGAATTATCCTGACGTCTCCAAGAATTGAAGATTAGTCTTTAATGAAAGATTATGTCATGTGATGAAACCTCTTAGAACATATCCAAAAAAAACTGGCAGGTCCCCAAAGTAAGGCCTGCTGTGCTAGACACAACTCTATGTCAATGGAACTTACACCATGATTACATTTCTTTCCAGACATTTGAAGACCATAAATAGTTCTCATCTAACTACCTACATGAAATATGAGGGGTCTCAGTCCATTTTCTGTGTGTATTAACGCCACAAAAAGTTACCACTGTTGCTGTCCATGTCACTCCCAGTCTCAGCAGAGAGGATGAGGATTGGAATGGCCCAGAGAAATTAAACTTCCTCTTCTCCCCTAAACTAGCAGGCAGCACTCCACCCTCAGTAACAAAGATGGAGTGCCAACAATCCACAAAAGAAGCTGCAGTCTGTGGTACAGAGCAGACTTTGGTCTGGTTTCTACAGGTCACGGCAGGGCAGCGAGATAGAGGGATTCAATGGCCATCAATTCAGTTTCTCTCTCCAGCTTTTAACTAGCATTAAAAAAAACATTTACCACCACCACAACATTAAGGTTTTGAAATCAAGTGCGCACCTACGATTGTGATTTTTAATTCTGAGCATTTAAAAAAAACGTGAGTGGCTGAGGTAATCCTATCGGCACATCCCCAATGTGCCAAATTGCTCTGGACTAAGGGGACACTCACAAACACAAGGTTTCATTTTGGTGGGAGGGGGCATGGATTGAAGCTGTGAAAATCATCCAGTACCACAGACCAAGCCCTTCCACTCAAGTCAGTTGGAACATCAGAAATGTTCCCTCTTACCCCAAGTTGTGCACAAATACTGGAACCATGTCCGCTCCAGCTTTCCTAGAAGAAAAGAGGTCACCTTCATGCAAGAAACAATGCACCTACAGTAGTGTAATTTCTGCCCTTTCATAAAACCAACCTTCCTCACAGTATAAAAGCCACCACTGCCCACACACAAAAGAGAAGAAAGAAAACCCCCAATCCCCCAGCATACACTCCCACTAAAACTGAAGGGCCCTCATTTACCATTGCCCACTATTGTTATTCAAGAACTATATTCTTAGCTCACTGCAGCTAGAGATATTGTTTTAATAAGTTACTTGTTATGCAGCAAGCTTGGTTATGATGTAAATTAATTCAGGTAATAAAATTCATTCCCCTCAGGTTAACTATTACCTTTGAACAAGAATGAACAAAGGAGAGGAGGATTCAGGTTTGTGTTTGGTGCACAATAAACTCCTGCAAAACGGAAAGACTGTTTGCCTGGGGAGGCAATGTTGCCTAGTGGGTGGAGTACTGGACTGGGACTCAGAGCTGGCTCCGTTTCTGGCTTTGTCACTGAAGTGGGATGAGTCATGTCACTTCCTCTTGTCTCAGTTCTGCCCCCCCCCAACACCGACACACACCCCTGCAAAATGAGGAGGGGGGTACTTGCCCTCCTTTATGAAGCTCTTTGAGATCAATGGATGGAAAGCTGGGTATCATTACTTGCTAACAAGGTTTCTGTTTCTAATCAAAGTCTTATTTGACCTCAGCCAAGTTCTCTTACAAACATCCCCTCTCTTAACCACCAATTACCAGTGTGGAGGCTGAAACACACCTTAAAAAGGCATCGCTGGGTGTTTTCAGACACGGTCTTAAGGAAATATCTGTGTGCAATCACTTGGCGTAGCAGAGAAACCTACAGGAGCCTAAAGGGTTAAAGCTTTACATACACTTCTTCGTGTTTCTCTTAAGAGCTCTCTCATGCATTGACTTGTCTGAATATGAGGCGCGTGTGTACCCTAACAACTTGTATTTTGGCTACCAGATTTGTGTAAGATATATATGGCCGCTTTATACAGTACAACAGCATAAAAAATGGGGGCAAGAGCATGGCCTAGTGCTCAAAGCTGGGAAAGAGGAGTCCATCTACAAAGCAAATAAGCAAAAACCTACAGCAACACTTCTTAGACGACAGGTCAGCTGACACAGGCTCCTGCTATGGGGCTAAAAATAGCTGCATAGACATTCCCGCACAGGCTGGAGCCTGGGTCCTGAGACGCACCCCTTACTCTGCCCTTGAGATGCTGAATCGTTGCCAAATCACTCTATGATGCTACCTTCCCAGCTGGGGAAAAAAAAAAAAACAACGCCTCCTACAAATGTTGCTATTTCCAGTAGAGTTACTCCCATGACTCCCATCATAATTGTGTGTTACAAACAGTATACTGTATATGTGAGACCACAGCTGACAAACTGGAGTGCAAGAAATACAGCATTTCACTGCCGTTTATTTAGTATTCCATACTGGCCTTTGGAATGACTTAAAAGAGGATTTACCAATTTAGAGTAAAAAATGCACATATCACTGAACAGCTTGATTTCAAGTCACAGAAATGTAGGGCTGGATGGGATCTTGAAAGGTCACCTACACCCAACCCCTGCACTGAGGCAGAGTTAAGTATATTTAATACATATTGAAGTCAATGAAGGGACTTCCAACTGATTACTGTGGGCTCTGGATCAGAGCTAAAGATTATGTGTGGACTTGTTTGCAGAACTGGATTCTTCTGTATACATCTATCACAGAGAGACGATAACAGAAAATGCAGTGAGGCATATTACTTCTTTATCAAGCCAAATAATGGAGGAGACAGAACAGCAGACAATGATCCTAAAGCTTCCGAAAACTCCACCTTGTTCATAATAAATTATTGAGTACGAATTAATCTCAGTAGAAATTAACTGGAAACAGATGCCATTGCACTGATTAACCACTTTCCCCTTGTGATAATTTTAAGCAAAACTATCATTATTTTGAATTCAGGAGGGTTTTTCCACTATAAAAAAAGAGCAAGGTGCTTTTTCATTTGGAAACAGATTCAGGGTGAAAGCAGTGACCTTTGCAGTTGCCATTGAATGCTGCTGCATTATATTTTTTCCCCCCTATTCTGCCTTTCTGAAGCTATCAGAAGCTTCCCTGACAACCCACTAAGTTATCTAACAGAGCGGTCTGCATGGCACTATTTAGCAACTATGCTACAAATCTTACTGGGGCCAAAGTTATACATGGTTATTTTCTAGTGGCTTGGTTTTAAGTTTTCCAACGCACATATATAAATATGAAATAGTCACTTAAAATATATCTTTAGGGTTGGGATGTCCCTGCTGGACTCAGGCCCATCATTGGGCAATGCATTATATACACACAAAAAAAGTGCAAGCCACTGCCCCAAAGAGCTTAGCTAAAACAAAGGGAGAATATAATATTCTCTCCCTTTTTTGCAGATGGGGAACTGAGACAGAGAGAGATTAAGGCTTCAGTACTGCACCAAGCTACATGCAGGTAGACCCATAAGGAGCCCTCTTGATTAAGTGCAACCATGTGGGACCCAGCTACATGGATCTTCTTGAAGCATAAGAATTTCTGAGACTTGCCCAAGGTCAACAAATCAGTGCCAGAGATGGGGATTGAACCCAGTTCCCCGGCACAAGTCCACCATCAGAATGGTGGCACCATATATACCTAAGAAGGTAGATTCTCAAATGAGAAATAAAGCCTATCTTTCTAACTAATGCATATTGTGATGGAAGCAATAAAGACGACTCAAACACATGCATGCTCTTAATGTTATTTAACTCTGAGGCCAGATCAACCCTAAAAATTTAGGATGACAAGTAAATCACTCAAGAGTGTAAAAAATTCAGATCCCCAAGAAACATAATTAAGCTTAACCACTGGTGTAGAGACAGCAAGGTCAACCAAAGTATTCTTCCATTGACCTAATCCACCTCCTGGAGAAGTGGTAGCTAACTACAATGACAGGAGAACAAAACCTATTGCTATAATAAGTATCTATTCTGAAGCACTACAATGGTCCCGCTAGAGCATTTCTAGTGAAGACAGCCTAAAAGATCTCAGCTCAGAGGACAAAGTACCATCACATTTACATTATGACTAGCACAGGGCTGAATATAAGCTACCACAAAGTGTATTTTGGGTGCTCAGACATACTGCAGTGTATTTTTAATACTTTATAGGCAGCATTTCCTTAAGTAATTAAAAATCTACTACACTGTGAAGAGCTCAAGGGAACTAATTATAAGATACATTGAACAAGTTTTATTTGCTGTCAAAAAACCCGCATGTTGTCGTACAGCTCAGACATTTGATTCAGCTTTTAGCTGCTAAGCAACAAATCAGCCAAGATGGTCAGTGCCCCAAGCAGCAGATAGGCACATTGCTCTTCTTTGCTAAGCCAGCCTCAGACCTTCCACTAGTTGCATCCATCAATTCCAGAGGAAGGATGGAACAAAAATATAAAACGCTCTACAGTTTAATCAGTGAGAAAGAGGGAGGGAATAGTCTTTAGGACCAGAATTTTCTGACAAGCACATCTCCCATTCTTCAAAGCATCTGATGAAGTGGGATTTTCTCTCTCAAAAGCTCATGCGATAAATAAATGTGTTAGTCTTGAAAAGTGCCACAGGACTCCTTGTTTGCTTTATTTCCCCTTAAGGCACTAGAGGAAGCAGCTAGACTTTCAAAAGACTTCATCATGCTGGATGAGATATTCTGGCCAGGAATGTCCCGATGGGAACTATGGAGTTTTCAGTGCTGAAGATCTGGCCTTTATTTCAGTGTCTAAGTAGGAACTGAGCCCCTTAGAAAAATCTGGCCCTACCTCTGGGTGCTAACTCTGGTCAGGAGCTCTTTGAAAAGTCTGAGCCAACCTGACAGAGTGGGAGAGACGCACTTCCAAAAGCAGTTCCTTTCTGTTCTTAAGATCAAGATTCCACAGTGAGGGACAATATCCTTGAGTAGGGCTTCCTGCTAGTAATGACTTGCTCCCAGGCATGTCGAGTTAAGAATGAAAAATAGATTGCTTCCAAAGGAGCTCCCAACAGGCAGATGCTCACGCCTCAAAAAATCAACTCACAACTGGTTATCTTGGTGGCAGTCTCTCCAGAGAGAGGCCACCGATTAAATGGGCATGACGGAATTATCCTTTTCTCTCCTTCAGGAGCTGGGGCCAGACCAGGTGTCACTGTCATGGGGAAGCTTGGGCTGTGATTAAAGAATCTCTCTCTGAAATTCACATGACCCCTTTAAAAATAGTAGTCATGACTTCAAGGCAGCACCTGACTACTGTTGGTGGGGTTTCACCTTATGGGAACTGGGCATGATCAGTCAGAGCATGGGAATGGGGTGTGTGGACTCCCGGGTTAAATTTCTGGCCCTCTCACCAATCTGTGCTCTATAGACATGCTTGCCTATCAGCCGACTCTCTAAAATGGGACAATGCTTACCTCCCCCACCTTCTCACCTCTGGACTGGTCTGCAAAGTCTTGTTTATTCAAATCTGTGTGGTCTGACAACCCCAGATATTATTACATAGCTATACACCATCATAACGCAGTGCTTAACTAGTCATCTGCCAAGCATCACTGGAAGGAAAAATCCATCACTCTCTTCATCATACAAGCTGGTTTTATATCTTTTATTCTTCACCAGCCCCCCATTCACATTGTCTCCTCTCCATGTTTTGCACCACAACTGGGGGTTAGCTAATAGTCTCATGGTTTTTGAGGACTAGGTGATAAGAGAAATTCACTTCCAATGGGTATTATTACCATATGTAGCACTGTAAATTTGCACTGCACTTCACAAACAGAGCAATCTCTCCAGGATGGACAGGGAAGATATTATTGCAGTAGCACCCAGGTCTGCCAAACATGAACCAGGACCCCATTATAAAAGGATGAAGAGAGGAACAAGGGAAAGAAAAAGGAGTTTACAAAGGAAGAATTTATAAAGGACAAGAGAGAGTGGGAGCTTGACAGACATGAAGTAGGAGACTGTTCCTAGCATAGCAGGCAGCAGAATGAAGGCCAAGAAACCATGTGAAGAAAAGAGATGAAAGGAGAAGTGAGGAAAAGCTGAAGAAGGAAAGGGGACCAGAAAGGATCTGTAGTTGGGAGCAATATCATGTAAGTATTTAAAGGTTAAGACAAATTGTCTGAATGCCACACATTATCTGACAAATTCAGTGAGGTGATTAGAGGAGGACTCAACATGACCTCAGTGAAAAGAGAATGAGGATCGTAACCATGGCAGACAGGGAGACTAGGAAGAAAATTATGGTAATCAAGCCAAGAGATGGTCACGGTCCAGACAAGGAGATAAGGTGGTGTAAAGACAGAAGTATGGGTTTGGGAGATGCTGAGGCAGAATTTGGAAAGAGATAAGATATTAAGGGAGATGGGAGAAGAAGAAAAGAGGGGAAAGTAAAAAAGGACACCAAGTCCAGAAGAAGAACGGAGTTGATAGCAGTGAGAGAGAGGGCAGGGGATCATGGGAAAGCTAATGAGTCCCTTTTTCAAAACACAGAGCTCAAGGAAGGTCTTGGGACAACAAATGGAGACAACAGAAATGTAGGGGATGTGATCCAGACAGAGGAGGAGACAATCAGGGCCAGGACCTGACTTCAGAACCATCTAGACAGCAGTGGAAGTTAAAGACAAGGGAGAAGATTTAGAAAATCAAGGCACACACCTCAACCTCCAGCAGATTGGGATAGGAACTGAAGAGGAGGAGGAGCATCTGAAGAAATAGTCCACAAGCTAAGAGGAGAACTGGGGGAGGGAGCCCATTGCTACTGAAGCCAAGGGTATGGCTGGCTCTGTCAAAGACAGTAGAGAGCACAAGAAAAATTGAGGGAAAAATTAAGATGGTCAGACTCAGCCAGAGGGGATACCATGTAGAAGGATGGTCACAAAAACACAACCTAGGGCTCAAAACAGTACAAAATGAAGCTTTTCCTCCTCCTCCTCCTCCTCATCACGACCACCACCACCATTCTCAGCTTCTTGGGCTAACACAATCTTTTCTCATTGGACCCAACATTTTCCTCATTTTCCACATCTTTGGTTATCTACTATACTTCCTTCAACGGGCAATTTTGCAGCAGATGGTGTAAACAGACCATCATACATTTGCTGAACAAGTATAGGAAACAAAAACAAAACAGAGCTGCATGGGTCTTGGAGCTACTATTTTAAGCCACAATTGACATTTTTGCTCTTGCACCCTATGGCGTCATTGACTAGTGGGGGGCAGAGGGAGAGAGACAACAAACTTAGCTGCAAACCACAGACTGAGCTTTTCCAAGGCTTCTTTCAAAAGGTGTTTTATGTCCGAGATCTGCTTCTTGAATCCTTAAACACTGACTCCCCCACAGGAGAATTAATTTCAGCATCCTCTCTGCCAGAACCACCACCACCTCTTCCCCCTCTCCGACCCCCAATCCATAAGAGACACAAAAGGGTTAAAGAATATTCCACAGCTACTGTGGATGGGCTGCCTGCACCATGTCTAAAGTACCCAGCTTTCACAACACCTGTTTCTAGGTCAGATCTAATACTAGATTCAGGGCAGCACGCTATAAAATGATTCAGAAAAGAAGAGCAAAGACCCTGTCCACAGGAAGACAGCAGGTAGGACTCTGCAACTGCAGCTGTGGTGTTTGCAGTCTTGATCCTCAGAAGCATAGGCTGCAATCTGCGTATGCGTAAGCACACACATCAGTGGAGATACAGGCTTAAGTGTTTGCAGTATCAGGGCCTTATTCCAATTGCATAGCATATGAAAGAACCCACCCCAAGGCCAGAACTGCAAACCAAATACATGTATACATTCATTCCTTTTATTGATACAGCCTGGGCAAGCAAATCTGCCCCTCCAGAACTATTGCTCCCTCCCATCATGATTTCACATGCAATTTGATAGTCTGATGAAATGCATGGTTGGGTGGCCCTGAACCTCGACCCACCTGGGAATTGAAAGCATAGCCTGAAAAGTTCATTTCCCCTGTATTTGCAATCAAGTCTCTGATCAGCCATGGCTTGATACCAGGATACAGTGATTGCCATGCAGGTACAGCATACACACATGTTGGTATATTTACATAATTACAGTTCATACTGACAGTCAGTGAGTTTTCTAAAATGTACCTTATATCTTTTCCTCTTCTTACAGGCTGCTCTGGGACTGTCCCTATGCAGAGGTTATTCAGGGTTTAAATGCTTTAAAATAAAGGGGGGGGGGCACCAGTCTCTTAAATTAGGCATAAGAATTATATTTTGTTTTTAAGAAGTTTATGACCTCAAAGCTTGGTAAAAAATGTAACCTTCATGTGGAATCTTACAATTCCATGCAAACCAAGCTGTGTTTAAAAACATAAGCAAAATCCCTGCATAGCATGCAGCCCAAACACCAGTCAAACTAACTTTCCCAATACTCCTTGTGGAAAAGGAAAGAAATACAGAACTATGCACAAAAGATTCAACTGGGGGGGTTTTTGTTTGTTTGGGATTTTTGACTGTTTTGTAAGCAATTCTCTCCTTGGGGGTTTAAAAATTTTATTTTGTTTAATAGCATACCTGCATTTTATTTGATTATTACTGTCCTCTATTTCAAGGGCACCATTTCTCAGGCCTGTCACCAGTTTGTACCTACTCAATATGAATTTTTCTCTGCCAAGCTAAAGACATTTGCTTTTGTTTATAACAGGAAAATGTACCTTAAAAATAGAGATGGAAAAAGGTGCCTTCCCTCTAACTAATCCATTTGCAAGAAATGGTGGTACACAAATACCAGACAAGCCTGGCAGACACAGATA
Source organism: Pelusios castaneus (assembly GCA_007922175.1). NCBI lineage: Eukaryota > Metazoa > Chordata > Testudines > Pelomedusidae > Pelusios > Pelusios castaneus. The sequence continues at coordinate 3,097,390 of ML685879.1, forward strand.
CTGCTGCAATAGGTTCCTTATCTTCTCTGCTGGCAAATCACTAAGAGGAACCACCTGCCTCTTGAAATCAGGGGTCTTTCCCAACTCATTTTCACCAGCTGATACTTGTTGATGTCTGATACCCAGTGGACAATTCTAGACCCAACCTGGGAACAGACAATCTAGTAGTACATACATGTTTCTAAATCCACTTGGGGGAAGAGAAAGATGAAATTTACAAGATGGAGAGGGGAAAAAAAATACCACAGGTTCCTTCTCTTGGAAGATTAGGACTTAGCACTTTGTCCTGCAAGCTGTTTCTGAACAAGTGGGTTAGGGAGTAAGTCTTCAGGGGAGAAGCACTAGTTAGATTTTTATCATCAATGAATGTATGAAGTTCTCAGAAAAGCAGAGGTTCCTTCTTGACTTCTTTAAAAACCCACTTAAAAAGCTGCTTCTGCTTTCTGGTTCATTCACTCCTGGCCCCCCCTCGCAGTGAAAAATAGAAAGTAAAGGCAGTCGCGGGGGACCAGGTCTCGCTTAGGAAGCCAGTCTAAATAACAAGCCATCTGGCTGTTGCTCCTTGCCGCCCTGCCCTAAAAGAGAAGCTGTCCTCGAGATTTTCAACCATGAGGTGTAAAGATGAATGGAAAGGGCGTACGATGCTTTCGGCTACCCAGCCCAGGCACCAACCCAGGGGACACATATAGGGAGCGGGGAGAAAGAGGAACACATTTCCTGGGGAAAAGTTTGCGTCGGTCTTTGCAGACGAGAGGAGGCTCGGGCTAGCTAGTGTCAATCACCAGCGGAGACTCGCAGAGATGGGGTGTGGGGACCGGCCCAGGCAACCCCATCGCGGGGAGAGACATCGCCAGAGCCCCCCCTCCGCGGACCGGCCGAGCCAGCCCAGCTACCCGCGGGGGATGTGCAGCGCCGTGCACCCCAGTGGGAGCCGCCCGCCCGCCCGCTCGCTCACCTGGGCGCGGAGCCTTGTCCATGTCCGGGGCAGCGGCTCGCTCCCCAGCCCGGGCTCAGCGGGGAGACGCGGCGCCCTGCGCTCCTGGCCGCCTTCGCTTCCTGCGGCTGCCTCTAGCGGCCCCTCGCCCGGCCGCAGACAATGCCCGCCCGGCTCGGCGCCGCGTGTCTCCCGGGGCCCGGGGGAAATGCGGGCGACTCTCCCCGGCGCGGCAGGCAATTGCTCAGGACTCCGCTTGCCTGCGGCTGCGAAAATGGCCCCAGCCCCTCCTCCCGGGCAGGAGAGGCTGGGCTCGGCTCGGCGAGCCCCCCTGCGCGCTAGGACCCCTTCGTGGGGATTAGGGCAGCCGCCCCCATTGCTTCCTGCGACATCCCCGCTCCCCAACTAGAGCTGAACTCGCCGAACTGCAGCGCGTTTGTCTTCATGCCCCACACAGCGGCAGCGCAGGGAGCTAGCTGCGGGCTCCAAACGCTGCTCTCCCTCCGGGCGATGGACCAGAGCCCCAGAAAGGAGGATTCCAGGGGAGGAAACTTTCCCAGGCTGAGTTTCTGGAGGGTTGAGAGAAGCTGGTCAAGCTAACCTTTGAGAGCCATCGCCACACGCCTCACTAGTGGGACACGGCCAAGGAACCCCACTGCCCCTCTCGCTGGAGGAAGATGATGCGAGTCCCCATCTGAATCCCAATGGAGGGACTGAGCCACTTTTCTCCAAGTTGACGTCAATTGCCAGGAGAGAAGACCAGGAAACTCTGGGGGATCAAATGCTAAAGAAAATAAAAGACTAGGGGCCAAATTCTGTCCCTTGATTCCAAGGGGAGGTTTCACCCCGTAAGGAAGGCAGGATTTAGCTCAAATATTTGTGGCCAACACAAATAGAACAGAGCTGGAGATCATGCTGCTGCAGCTTAGAAAACCTATGCTGAGAGGAAATGATAAAAGCAGAGAGAAGGCAGCTTTTTAGGAGAGTTAAGAATGTAACAAAAGGGGTAAGCCAAATCCTTCCATTGCCCCTTCTATCACCTTTTAATTCAGTCTTCAGCTTATATGGATCTCCAATATGGCCAGTGCCCAGGCAAAGGAAAATGATGCCAGAATTACTTATGCACAAAGAAGGAACGAAGCTCTCTAAAAACAGCACATCTGATTTATATGGACAGCACACATTGACAAATGAAATCAGTAGTCATCACAGCAATAAAGAACATAAGGAAAAAAAGACATTTTTCCCTGCTTGACACATGTGCCATACCCACACACAGAAAGAGGAAAGTGCATGTTTTTCCCCATTATGCTGGCTTGGGGTTGGATAGTTCGGAGTAAGAAAAGTGGGCATACTCCCTAAAATACAAAGAACTGGGCCAGCTCCTACTTACTATGCAGTAGGAGAGGGTGGAGGTCCTGTCACTGAAGCAGGCTCAGTGACAGGTAAAGTGTTGTTCTATGGATCCAAGGGGATGGAGGTGCATGCGGCCAACAGTAAAATCTTCCCCTGCACCAGTGAGGGAGCAGGTGCACCCTAGAGCTGCCTCACCCCCAAGAGCAAGGAGCTGCCATTCATTCATCCAGTGTGGCTTTCACTGGGAGTATCTAGAAGGGTTTAACAGGGGTCAGTTCTGGGTCCAGTACTGTTCAATAATTTCATTACTGACTTGGACAATGGAGCGAAGAGCAGGCTTATACAAATTTGCAGATGATACCAAGCTGGAAGGGTTTGCATGTTGGAGGATAAGATTCAAATTCAAAACAACTTTGACAAATTGGTCTGAAATCAACAAGATGAAATTCAATAAAGATAAACGCATGCAAAAATACTACATTTAGGAAGGAAAAAACCTAAAGCTAAACCACAAAGTGAGGAATAACTGGCTAGGCAATAGTAAGGCAGAGGAGGATCTGGGAGCTCTAGTGGATGAGAGTCAACACTGCGATGCTGTTGCCAAAAAACCCCCTAGTATTCGAAGGTGTATTAACACACGTTTCATTCTTAAGAGCCAGGAGGTAGTTTTACGGCTCTGCTTAGCACTGGTGAGGTCCCAGTTGGAGCAATGTGCTCAATTCCAGATGCCACCATTTAGGAAAGATGTGGACAAACTGGAGATGGTCCAGAGGAGAGCAATAAAATAATCATAGGTTTAGACAACCTGACTTATCAGGAAAGGATGAAAAACTGGGCAGTTTTGAGAAAAGACAGTCACGGGGTGGGGAGAACCTGATAATCTTCAAATGTGTCATAGGCTCTTATAAAGAGGATGGGGATCACTTGTTCTCCAGGTCCACAAAAGGTAAAAGAAACAGTAATGGGTTTAACCTGAAGCAGGCGAGATTTACCGGTAGGTCAGGTATTCAATAAGCTTTTCCTAATATAAGGATAGTTATGCTCCGGAACAGGCTTTGAGGGGAGACTGTGGAATCCCCAGCACTGGAACTCTTTAAAGAACAGGTTGGACAAACACCTGTCTTGGATGATCTGGGTTTACTGGGTCCTACCTCAGGGCAGGGGGCTGGACTTGATGACCCGCAAGGTCTCTTCCCATTAGGGTGACCAGATAGCAAGTGTGAAAAGTCAGGAGAGCCGGGGGTGACGAGTAAGAGGCATCTACCTGAGACAAAGACGTGAATATCAGGACTGTCCCTATAAAAAACAGGACCTCTTATCACGCTACTTCCTACCCTACCTTTCCATGAGTCTATCTATATCCTGTGGGTCAAATTGAGCATGAGGCAGGCCCCTTAGTGGGGAAGTCTTTTTGCCTAGATTGCAACTGCCAACTACTGTTTTAGACTTGGGCAGTAACACTACCCAAGGACACTACCACCAAATCCTAATTCAGCATAGGGTCTTGACTGTTCTGCTTCATACACAGCTGTGCTCTCCCTGTAGCAGGCAGGCAGCTTCCAGCCTATTTGGAGAAATAAAATAGCGAGCACTGGAGATAAATAAATAAGGAGTCTAGGGGCACTTTTAAAGACTGACAAATGTATTTATCTCATGAGCTTTTGTGGGGAAAAGTCCCACTTCGTCACACAGCGTCTCACTGTGGGGCAAACCCTGCTGGAGGACGTTGCCTTTTCATTGTTAGAGATGCCATCAAGAAGAGAACCAAATCTCAGCCCCCCCAGCAATTGACAGAGCAGAAATTTCCTAGCTATCTGCCTGCCCAGAAAGAGAGGCAGCCAACAGATGCATATTGTTATTAAAGTATCATTCACGGTGTCGTAAGTGAAGATGGCCAACACTATAAGTGAAAGTGTGCTAACCAGAGCCTGTGCCCTTAGGGAGCTCACAACACAAAGGAAGAGGCAGGCTGGCAAGTTGTTTGAAAAGTCTAAAAGCAACTGACGGAGTTAGTAAGGTGCAAAGCGAAGTGTATGATCTATTCTGGGCAGTAGCAAAATGATCACAGTCAGTGACAATAAATACCATTGAGGTCAATATCTGACAACCCCCAGCGAGAAATAAGTGACTTGCCTAACAGTCAGAAGGCAAAGTTGGGAAATAGACACACATCAGGAATTCTCAACCCTGACTAAGCCAAGCCCCCAGTTTACCTTCATTCACCCATGGTTTATCATGATAGCACATAGCTGGAAGGTTGGCCCACAGCCCCCGTTCCCCTTCTGTTGTTTCATTACAAGTCCTGTCTGAGACCTGACAAGGATTATTTCCCCACAGACATTACAGTACCACTATGCCAAAGGCTGAAAAAGAAATCCTAAAAGATGACTGGAGACAAGCAGATGGGCTTGGTGGTCATATTACTGGGGGAAAGGGGGCAGCCTTCAGAGAAAGAGCCAGCTAGCTCCAAGCTCCCTGCCAGTGCTACGGTTGGAAGGTATGTGACTTACAAATGGCTTCAGCTTTCTGCCAGTTTAAAGAAACATCACCTCCTAGGGAAGGGGGCTTCAGTAATTGACAGACTAACTCTTTAGGGTAAGGTCTGATCAGAACAGATTAAACAGGGAAAGAACAAAAATAAAGTGCAAATCACTGATGGATTTTAACAAGTGCTTGAAAATGCATTAAGCTGCTGCTGGGTAATCATGCATGACAAATCTGTTTACTGGAAGCATCAACTTATCATAAAGATGTTCATGAAGGCAAATAGAATGGAAAAAGCAGACGCCCAGCATGGTAGTGCTCTTCCTCCTTTTTACCAAAAGAATTTGACCTTCTGCCTTCCAATTTTACCCTACCACCTTTAACCCAAAAAAACTCCCTGGGTGCCCTATAGCCCCATGCAAAAGACCAGCACAAAATCTATGATCCACAGCAGCCTTGCTTTGTGGGACTTAATTCCACTATGGGCTGAAGTCTGGGCAAGTCTCTACCTCAGTCAGCTTGAATAGGTTTTAATCCTCCCCTAATCCTGCTGATTAGCAGCTTTTTATTATTCAGTTTTCCCCCAATATTTTAATCTCTTCTTTAATTTACCAGTGTAGCAACTGTTCATCATACGTCATGAGTTAAGCCTTCCTCCAGTTGAGTCTTTCACATAAAGGTGAGGATAATTTAGGGTCCTGCTATGGGTTACGTTCTCTTAGAAGCCCCAAAGAAGTTTATTTAAAAGAAAATACAGAACAGCTTTTATCTTCCCCACCCCCTTCCACCCGTAAGAAAATGGATCAGATTTATTATTGCTCACATGAAATGTAACTGTTCCATTGAATGGTCTGGCTTACAGGTGGAATAGTAAACCCACATATCTAGTGGTTTTCTGTAAGGGATTCCTCCAGACCCATCCTTCTCCAAACACAAGATCATCTGCTGGAGAAACAGTGGTGGAGGCGCTGCTGCTGATTTGCACTTAGACAGGAGGACTTTTCATTTGTAGATCTCAAAGGGAGAAGGGGAAACTAGTGCACAAAGAAGCTAAAGGTGAGTCACTCCTGGTTACCCAGTGAGTCAGAGTTCGGGTTTCCTGACTTGTAATCACGTCCGCAATCCCCTATACCATATTGCCACCACTTCATGTACATATGTTGCTGTTTTTACTTTGTAACCAGTTTGCCAAGCCATCCTCTTAAGAGGAGATTTGATACGTTCTAGGATTTTGAACTTGAGCTGTTCAGTGTTAAAATTTCAGTAGTCAGCAATGTAGAACACAGCTATGTAATTTTCCTATCAGCCATTTGTGTCATTTCAGCTCCATGTTTGCAGCGTTTGTGTAGCTCTGTGGGGCCCAGCATGAGACACAACAGGAGTGAGGAAAAATATTGAACTGGAACAGCTTCTACGGGTGAAGCCAACTGAGCAGGAAAAAAGCAGAAGAGAGGTGCATTTTAATTTGGGTGTGGTTAGTAAGTGGTGAGTACAGGGAACAAAATAGATAGAGCGAAAATGAGATAGAAGGTGAGTGAGGTAATATCTTTTACTGGACCAACTTACTAGGTGAAAGAGACAAGTTTTCCAGCTTCTGGAAGTGGGAGAAGAACTTTGTAGAGCTCAAAATCTTGTCTCTTTCACCAAGAAAAGTTGATGCAATAAAAGCTATCTCACCACCACCACCCTCGGTCTCTCTCATTTCAGCTTTATATATATATATATATGCCAGACACAGACACACACTCTTTTACTACCTCTACTCATCACTAACTAACTGGACCTAAATTAAAATGCACCTGGACTTCTGCTTTTTTTTCTTCTCTCTCTTGGTGAAACTCTTGCCTGAGAAACTCTTATTGAAAAATGCAGAGCAGCTCCTGCACAGACATCTGTTTACAAAAAGAGATTGAAACAATGGAATCTCATTGGGGACAAGATTTCAACAGGATATTTTCCTCTTGGTAAACAAATGCTGAATTGTAACAGCTTTATCCTAAATGAGAAATACAAGAAATGCCCCACATTTGGTGGTAATCCCATCTCTATTCTCAGTAAAAGATACAGGTCTTAGGTAAAGTTTCCAAAAGCCTAAGTTATTTTGACTTGAATTATATATATCTATATCTAACTCTTTAATTAGGGCTCCTCATCCATAAATCTAAGATGTTTTACAAAGGAAGGAAGTATCATTAAACCTATTCTATAGACAAGGAAATGGAGGCAAATTGTGACTTCAGCCAGGAATTGAACCGAGGTTTCCTATAGTCCAATCCAGTACTCTATCTAATATGCCATACTGCTCCTCTCATTGATGGGCGCCAGGATTTAGGCTTTTATGTCACTACTTTTGAAAATTTTCCCCATTATCTATATTCAAAGTTGTAGGGGGTTATTTTAAACCAATTCCTTATCGAGTTAAGCTAAACCAAACAAACTGAAGTCAGGATTTTGTACCAATTTGAAGCATATCTTTGTTTAGACTGATGCAACTTTGAATGGATACAAAGCCACAGGAAACCCTTTGTTAATAAGATTGCCCCATTTGAAAATCCCACTGAATACATTACCACTGTGCACAAATGCTGTATTTGGCAATGGCTTTCACTTTTCCCCACCCTTGGATAGATGCTTGTTCAAAGATAGATCCTAAGATGCTAGAGTTTTATGGCATTATTTAAAGAGGAATTAGGCAGAAATAAACCCTCTGATAAATACATAAATAATTCTGGATGAGGGAAACTATAAATTTGGCTTCTGTTGTTCACACACAACCCCAAAAGTGTCAGTTTCTTGTAATATGTATTCATGCATCACCACCATCCTACCTTGTGCTAGACACAACCATTATCAAATGTCTCACCACTGTGCATGCCTGTGCAGTCAGGTTAACTGCAGACCTTGAGAAGAAAAAAATTGTGTTCCAAAGCAGGAAGCAAATGGCCACAAGCCTGCAACAGACCCAAGTCTTCAGAGCTTCCTTTGTTTCAATAGCAGTCTGTTTGAATGCCAGGGTGAACTCCAGAGATCACAATGAAATCCTTTCAATAAAAGGATGAATGCAGCTTTTTCCACTGTATGTTACCGACAAGATAAGGGATGAGCCACAGACGGCAATAGGAAAGGCTGGGCAAATTAATAATGTAATAAAAAATGAAGCCACTCTTGGAAGACTGTTGTTTTAAAAACCAGAGACCCCGATTCTTCTCAAAGCTGGCCACACAGTGTTTGGTAGGTGCTTTACCCCACACTTCCTGCTCCACAGATCTACGGCTGGTTGAGTCAAGGCTAAGTTCTGAGATTTCACTAACTTATAGTTCCCTGAGACTTTTCCAGATGCTAAGGAAAAGCCAGAACTAGCAACAAATTGGCCTTGCCTCTGGCCTGCCCCAGACATTACCTCCCAGAGTACTTGTGCTGTAGCACCCATGGGTGGGAGTATGGTCTGAGTCAGTTCCTCTCTGGTTTGCCTTCTCTTGTTCCCCAGCCCCTTCTCTTTGGCTTGTTTTTCATTCCCTTTCCATTGGCAGAGCAGCTGCTCTCCTCTGGGACCCTGGGCAGACTTTATTTTAAGTATTATTTTCAGCTTTTCACTGTCCTGGTACATGGTCATGGGTGATCTATAAATACAAATTGCCTCTGGAGTGATTTAACACTGTGTTGCCTAAAGCTGCATCCTCTGGGTCCGATATGTCCCCTTTGGCCACCCAGCCTGTGGAATTGAGATTTTTTCTCTGTCTGTCCAAGCAAGGGAGTGCCGCACACTATCGGGCGGCTGGTGTACAGCAATTGGCCTGCTCTTTCGGCTCTGACTCCATGTGGTCTAGGGCTGCAGCTTGAATACTGTGGTGATTTGTGGAGGAGTGCATAACATGCCAGTGAATTCTCATGCCTGAGTGGAGAAATGCAATCTCCCACTAACGGGGTAATCCAGCTCTCATTCCCTACAGGATGAATGCCCCATTAGATTCAGCTGCATACAACTTCAACCATGGTTTTGCAGGAGCAAGGGCCAGAGTAGATTGAGTCTTGAACCAGTTCAGTGTTCTTTACTGACATCCACACCAAGGAGTTCTCCAGGTACTTGAAGCTGATGGATGTTGCCTCTGACACACATTGCAATTTAAAAAGAAGAGATAAATGGGCCCTGTAGTCCCTGGCCTTGCATAATGTATGAATATGCTGCAATTCTGTTCCCACTGAATTAGATGGCAAAGTGCCCACTGACTTCAATAAGAGCAGGTGCTCATCAGTAGTATCAATCTTGACAGTTTCTCAAGGTGTATGTTGTGTGCAACAGAGAATGGTCCTCATTCACTGCAGAGACCACCCGCTCTGGCTGGAAATATAATTTTAAAAATGGTGAAGGGAAAATTGAAACAATAATGAAATCAAAGAATCTAAGTAGGGCCTTGTGAATCAGCAATTGTAGCTGAAATGTTCAAGGTAAGCAAGCCTCTCCAACACACACACACACACACACCCAACAACAAGCCAGGAATTGTGAGTCTCACTATGAACTCCAGAGTGCTTGGCAACACTTAAGAAACAAAAACTTAAAAAACACTGATCACAGATCTAAATTATGGCTGATGTATAGATAATCCAAGCAAAATTAATCAATACTTACACCAATTAAAAATAAAAACTGAGACCTAGCCTCCGGAGCAATTTACAGATTTGTTTGCTCTTACAGCCATCCAAGACTGATGTTTCTCATTGCCTCATCTTTCAGTAAGGATGAGTTCCAGGTTCCCTTCCCCCTTGTGATAGAGCATAACCTGGACACCCTAACTTACAGTATTACTGCCATGAGTTCTGCTTTATCAAGCCCTTTCTGACTTTTCCATTAAGAGAGAGGAAGGCGAAGATAAATGACTGAGGTGCTAGATTTCACTTAATGAACCCAGGCCATCTATTCTTTCCACCTGGCAAAGCCTGACAGCTTCTCAATGTTATTTTCTGTGAAGGCAGCCTGATTTTCCAAAACATTGTTTTAGTGCCTGAAAGCGTTGCTAGGAAGCCTTCTTTCCAGAACTGGTGTGTGTGTCCATAATAAAATGGTATGCTGGGAAAGATCAGTGACAGAAGAGATAATAAAAAAAATGCATGCAGAGTCATTTAAGAAAATCAGAAAGATCAACCCTAAATCCTTGATGGGGATTAGAGGGAGCCGGTTAATATTTTACAGACCTGATTACAGCAGGGAAAAGAATGAAATGCCAAAGTAATAATCAGGTGGTCTGACTTTCTGGGTACTTTACACATTAGGCTACTTTCATCTTTTAAAACAGAAAAGAGTTGCGCTTGAGATTTTCCTAAAGTACCAAAATCCTGCTGAGGATTAATGGTTTTGAAAATCATCCTCAGATTAATTTAACGTAAGTGGTTAGCTCAGAACAATTTTGATTGTTCTCTGGGTGAATTTTACTTTTGTTTTTCAAGTCTAAGTTATCCTCAAACATCTAATGAAATTCTGCAGTTCATTCCTAATTTGAAAATGTCTTCAGCAAACAATTCTTGGCTTGGTGATCATTTCCAAGTACGAACATTCTTCATTCATAATGTGTTGGATTCCATTCCATGCTAAAGAATTCAATAAGATGGTTCAGAAAGGCTCATTCTCATAATTCATGAGAGGCAGACAGGTCCAGTGCAATGTTTCACAGCCTTTTGGATACCAGGGGCTGGCTTGCTGCCTTCCTGAACTGTATTAGGGAGATCTCAGTGATGGGTACTGATCCACAGACTGGTCACTGAAAAACACTGATCCAGTCTAGTACTCTAGCCACTAGATCTCAAGACACCCAGATTCAATTCCCAACTTGTTTGCAGGGTGAACTTGAGCAAACTGGTTCATCTCCTTGTGCCTCAGTTTCTTGATCTGTAAAATGGGTATAATGATATTTTCCTCCTTTCTAAAACACTGTGATCTAAGGATGAAAAACAATGTGTAAAGCCAAGTATTATTGTTAAATCCCACCAGACTTTTCAGTCATTTCTATAGAAGTTTACTGTTTTCACCCTTTCTAAAGACATCTTCTCTTGGAGGGAGGGAGAATTTATCAGCCCCCTAACCCATTCATCCTATCCTTCTCATAATATGTAATTATCATTGGAACACTTGTATATGCCAAGCACACTGAAGGAAGTTCACATCCTGAACTTATCCTTTTACCAGGCAGCTTTGATTCTTAGTTTACTCACAGGTTCCTTTCGTGTTATTGGGAGGTATTTAGGCTTAATGGTTATTTCAGTACCTGTTCTGTTCATCTTTAGGAGAGGAGTAAAAAATTCATAGTTATAGCTATGGGCGCAGCCAAAGAGAACTATGCAAGGGAGAGAAAAAATCTGTCAATTAAAAACTTCCCTGGATGCCAATGCTGATGAAACAGGCTGTGTGGGTTCTGAGGTTCTGAGCATTCTAGCTACAGAATTCTCTCTGAGTCTGCTGTAATCTGTAAAGTAAATTGCCTAGAGGGTCTGTTAAACAAGCTGATGCAATAGTGCAGCAGAGCTAAAATTAAGACATAATTAACGACTCAGCCTTCTCACGAGACCCTGTTTTTGTAGTTTTAGTACGTTCTGCTTTCTCAGGAGGGAGATGTGCATGTCCTTCTCACAGAGAGCACGTGGCCAGTGGCACAACACTCCCTTTAACGGAGGGGAAGCACAGAGCTGGAAGTGCCACTGAGAAGGTGAGTGCAGGGGACTGAACTTGCTGAGCTCTCATGGTCCCGGCCAGTTTCTATGAGGAAAGTGATCAAATCAGCAGAAGCAAAACCAAACAGAAACAACCGTCATGGAAAGACAATAACACTCAGTATTTATGTGGCTCTTTTAGTCCTCAAAGCCCTAACCCTCATTATATGCCTGTGGAGTAGTTAGTGTAATCCTGTTCCCATTTTACAGAAGGGGAAATTGAGGAAGGGAGATAAGCTCCTGTCTTTTTGTGCAGCGCCTCATTCAGTGAAGTCCTGGTCCACGACTGAGACGCCTCAACACTGCAATAATACAGATAAGTAATCATTTTCCAAAACCACAGAAGGAAGCGAGGAGGAGGGCTGACATTCAGGAGACCCTGGCCACTAGACTGGCACTTGCAACACTCGGCCACATGTGTTCTGTGTAAATGTAGAGGAGACGTTAAGAATCCCCTATAATCAGATGGTCCCAGGATGGTAGCTCACATTCAGCCAGCGTGAAATTCAGCCCTGGGCACGTTGTCAATACAAGGCCTGTGCACAGCTTAAATCCTCAAAATAAGGCTTCAACGCTGCACAGGCCCCATGTAGGTCCACTGCACAGGGGCAGATTTCATCCCTATTTATTTCATCTTGAAGGACACCAAAGCACTTTAGAGATCTATGCTAAATGGTAAAGATAGATGGCTATGGAACTGGTTCTAGCTCATGGAAACTTATGAAGCTGGCTTAAAACTTGCAAGATTGCAAAAACCACCTAAAATTTGCAGAGGGATTTATGTGCCTCCTTGGTTTTGACCATTTAGGGTCACACGAGAAAAGTGTCAGAGTGCTAGTGTCTAGGGATTGTCAATAGAGGTAGGCTGGGAATTCTCTCTGGCCCCGGGCCAGGCCCCAAGCGTTGCTGTGTCAGTATTTGTTGGCTGCACAGCTTCGCTCATCGTCAGTGGGGGTAGCATAGAGGGAAATCGTCTGTGTTGTGTCCCATGGGCAGCGTAACTTATTGCCTAATGTTCAGACGACATAGCCATGGGTGCACTGAGGAAAAACACAAATCTGCTGTGCTCTTTTTATTCAGCGGCCATGTGCTGATTGATAAATCCCTGCTTCAGGGTTTGGGCCACAGTAACATGCTGTGTCTGGGATTGGACGGCGTCCTTTGCTAGTCTTACACTCCTAATTATGCACAGGCGCTGATGCAGAAGCTCTCCTGGCAGCATATTGCAGAAAACGCTTAGAGCTAGTGTCTCCAGTTCTCATGTTGCTCTTATCAGATGTCCTTCTGGCCGGCCAAGTTCATTTGTTCTCAAGTAACATATACAGGATTGCCAAAACGTAGATTCAATCAAAATGGGCCAAGCCCCACTGCTGTTTGAACACAAACTGTATTAGAGGACCTTCTGCCCTCCCCCACCGGAATCTCTTACACACAGGCATCCTAACTGTCTCAGGCTTTGATCCCAGTTTGGCGTAAATCAATGGGCGTTTTTGTCATTGCCTTCAAAGGGAGCAGTTCAGCGTGCTGTGAATTTATTCTTGCTGCTCTTTCGTAAGCACCTTGACTTGCTTATTGCAAATGCAATCTGCTTTCAAGCAATGCCCACCCTTCTTGTCTCTGCTGCCACCGCTCTATTCCAGAGCAATCCTAGGAGGAGCCAAATGCCACCAAATGAAACCTTTAAAGCCTGACCCTGCGTTTCATGCACATCCAAACTCCATCTCCCCCCCTCCCTGCAGCATTGATTGTTCTCCTGGAATTTCAGGCCCACGTTCAGCTCTAATCTATACAGCTTCTTTTAAGGTGTTCTTGCAGGTAGTGCATAGATACAAAGATAAGTGCCTAGGACAGCGAGATCTATTGACTTGTTATATTGGCACCCAGTGGTGCTAGGAGCATTTTCAAAACAAAGTGCCTGCCCCAAAGAGCTTGCAATCTAGAGCCACCATGCAGACAAGCCTCAGGATAGGACACTACTAACGTGAGCAGTGAAAACTAGCAAAGGAATCAAGTGTGTGCTAGAGATTCAGGCTTCTTGTATAGTTCTGGTATTTTGGAAAGCTTTCATCTCATTCATCTGGCCCTCTCAATGAACTGATTCCAGGAGAAACAAAGAACAGATTCAACCTAAGTCTTAAGCAGGCTATAAAGGACCCTTCTTCTAACACCGTGGCTTGTAGTCCTTTTCTTCTCCTTCCCAGCATCATTTTAACAATGCTATTTATATTTAGCTAATGCTGCAGATTTTTGCTCCATGTCAGCTCAAGAAGGGATGCAGATTGCTCTGCAAGTTTTTTATTAAAAAAAGCAGCCAGGATGTGAATTTTTAAGAGTTTTACTAATAATCACCATTGCTGGCACCATCTGCTGCAGATCTAATCAAGGTTAACTGTACAGTATTCTTCTGCGGTGTGGTTAGAATTGCAGTTTGGAATGCTTAACAATAGCCCTTGTCTTCAAGAAAGAAAGAATATTCTTTTAACTAAGGTTACATTGCCCCACCCCAGTTCCATCAACCTTGTTCGTCTCTGCTCTGTATACTCAAGTCAGTTGCAGCAATGGAGGGAAAAAAATAGCATCAGGCCTGCGCAGTATTAAATCAATTGGCGGTAGTTAAGTTCTTTATTCAAAACAAATCTTTTAATTGTGAAAAGAAACAACAGGCAATTTGGAAAGTGTGACGTCTGTCACAGAACAGCTTTTAAAAGCCCAGGAGATAATAGGGAAGGGAAAAAAAACCCTTAGCAAACACTTCAATTCTTAATTAATACTGCTCAGGCTGCCTATGTTCACACATCACAAAAATAAATCCAAACTGGTTCCTTCTATCTAAAATGCCGCTTCACAAACTGGCAGAAACCAAGAGTTGCAATCCTGTGAGGTGGTGTAAAGACTCCACTCCTACTCAAGCCCCAGGAGCTGGTCCTCACAAAGAGCAGATTGAAGTCAATAAGGCTCTGATTTTGCAAACACATTTATACTTAAATGTAAGTATGCCTGGGGTGCCCTTGCTGAACACCAGGGGAGGGAAGAGAAGGTTGATACATTAAGAGAAATAAAAGCAAAGAATATGCAATACTAAAACTCATATGGGAGATTAAATCAAGTAGGAACTCCTTGATTTCCAGTTCACAGATGCTCTTAAAATATCTCTGCCTTTTATTTCATCCAGTAAGGGCCTGAGTCAAATTCCAATGAAGACAATGGAAGTGATAAGCCAAAAAGGTTGTAATTTTGTTTTACAACTCTAGTCTCTCTCCAGCAGCATGCAGGGAGGTGGTGGGGCAGTTCCAGCTGCTGGTAGGGAAGCAGGGAAGACATGTCCCAGATAACCCACCCCCCTGGTTTCCTATACTCTTTCTCTGCCCACAAAGGGAGCAGGCACCGTGAAGTCACTGGCTGAAAGACCATGGTAACACCAATGCTATGGACTCAGATTATCAAGGCAGAGGTAGTTCCTTCCATCTCCTCTTTTATGTAAAGCCCCTGCCAGGAACAAAACAGCAGCAGTTCCAGCAGAAGAGGAGGAAGCAGTTTTTAATAAGGAAAGAGAAACTCTCCCCCGCCCCTTTCAAATCTTCATGGATGTTTGGTGCTTGGGAGAGGTTCTGGCTCAAGAGTCCTAGAAACAAGTGTTCTGTGCTTCCCAGGATAGGGACAAGGCAAGCTTCCCCAAGTGCCTCCAGCCACCTCTATTCCTCACCCACCCAGCCCCGTCCACACAAGGCATGTCCCAGTTTCAGTGGTCTGGGCACTCATCTATTAAGACCAGTCTATAGACCATAAAACAGCCACCAGGGGTAACATTCAGTCACTGCCATGTACGGCCCATAATCGAAAAACCAGTTGATTACTAATCCCCTCCAGAAAGATTCCTAGAATTACAAAAAAACCACAAAGATATAAAGGCTTGTTGGCTTGCTAGGCAAGCATGGGGAACCAGTTCAGCTTGTTTCTCTCGCCAGCACCAATTGGTCCAACTTCTGTCCCTTCCATGCCCCTGACTCCCAATAAACCTTAGTGCTTCTTAACTCTGACACATATGTAAAAACGAGATTCATGCGCCTCAGCCAGACAACCTGCAGAATCTAGAAAAGAGGAGGAGCGTGCGAAAGCAATTTCAGACCAGTTCGCCTGTACCAGAATAAGCCTTTGCAGAATATGTTTTACAAGATCCAATATCTCCTTCCCAAGTCTTGTCAAACATGCACAGAATCTTGGATTTATATTTGAAAACAACGTAAGTAACCAGCTCCACCGTTAGCTAGAAACCAACCTATGGAGCTATAAAAAAGAGCTGTTTTGAAATGGAGAATAAAGGCTTCAAGGCCAAGATGTTCAAGGCTGCTGAAGGCATTTGGATAGCTGATCTCCACAGAAGTTAATTGGAATTTAAAATCTAACAGACAACTTTGAAAATGTCACCCACACACTCCACTCCTGGCATGCCCAACTCCAGCAAAGTTACAGGTGCTCAGCACCGCTCAGGATCAGGCGCTTCACGTAGCAGGTCTTTAGCAGCAATTGCTATTCTCGGGGCATCCTATTAACAGAGTCACTAATGAAAAATTAATCGAGGTTATTATACAAAGATAAAGATGTGCTCCCCTCTCTATTAATAGGCTGGCTGTAAAAGGTTTGAGACTGATTATATTTTTTTTTATTGATATTCTTTTTCCTACAGACCACTCTCCTTGATTTATTTTGCCAACATTTTTTAGTCAAGTCTTTCCTTCACCACAAGCCCTCTCCGAGTACTTCCAGCAGTGCGCTGGCCCCTTCCACAAGGTGCTGCTCCACTAATATTTAAGATGGGGTGTATCTAAGCACAAATTGTTCGTATAACTAATTTCTGTAACTGGCACATACCGTTTTCCATATCAGGTCAGGCGAGGAGGCAGATTTCCCAGGATCTCAGACAAAACAAACAAGTAAAAGCAAAGGCTTCTCATTGCCAGAGGTGTAAATTGAAAGCTCAAAAAAGTCCCAAGGACTCTAAACAAAGTCAATGCATGGAGAGTTTTGCATAGCCCACAGGCCAGTAGTTCACAAAAGCAGCTTTGCCCCAGATTACCTTCTCCCACAAAAAAAAAGGTGTCTAGTTCTTAATGCACACTCAGCCTTTGAAAGTGACATATTTACTTCCTTTGGGCCCAGGCTGAACTCTGATGGAGTGGTCTGGCCTTCAGTGAGGACATGCAGCTGTGATCCTATCTAGCCCATAATGGAAGTTAATCCTCTCTCTGCCAGTCTCTAAATGGGAATTTATACACCCTGACCTTCTGCAAATCCTTCCTAAACAGTCAGTGTAAAAAAACTCAAATATCCAAAAAATAAATCTCACCCTGGCAATGACAGATTTTGACTTAGCCACATTGGTTTTAGCTTGAAAACTTTTCAGGGTACAGCCCATCCTTTCTCTTGTGTTTGTCCAGCACTCAGCAGTTCCAGAAGCAGATACAAATAGTCAGAAATGCAGAAACAATTAAAAGAAAAGTGAACGTTGTAAATTCACTCTACAATAGAGACTGCTGCCTTTTCAAGATTGGATTTTTTAAAAAAAATATTCATATGTTACAGCTGAGATTTCACTGTTAAAATGAAAACTCCAGTGTTGATATGAAAGACGGAGCAGGTACATTAAATCCCATTTGACAAGATTTCAGCCCACAAACCAGGAAATATTTCCACAGATCATAATAAAAAAAATGTATGGAGAGGTAATGTCAGAAAAATTATGCTTGGGAATATACTGAAGTTTGATTTAAGGATGTAATGTATGAACACAAATTGTTAATGGTTAGAAAGCTCTCACGTTTTGAATCTCTGTATCTACTCATGAAATAATCATTGTCTGATTCACTGTTGTCTGACTGCTCCGTTTTCCTCAAACTGGGAAAATTTAAATGGATAAAAGGAAATTTAAGCAGCTTATTTTTAAACATCAATATTATTGCTCCAAATTGCAAAGGCATGGCAGGAGGACATGGTCTGGTGTCTGTCCCCACTACTGTCAGGGGCAAAGGCCTTCGACAGTTTCACTGTTACGGACAGAGAGCTATAAAATGGGCATTGTAAACAAGATTTGGTGGTGAAGTTTATAGTGACCCCTGAAGTGTAAAGAGCAAAAAAAAAAAAAAAAAAAGAGGCCAAAAATTATTCAAATTAGTGGTTACAGAAGAAATCGGGGAACGGGTAGGGAGGCTGCTACAGGCAATGAAGCCTACAAATTACTGGGTTTAGAATAAAATTCTATAAACTCTGCCACCCAGACTTTAAAATCACAATTGAGATGCAAAGATCCCAGAGATGGCATTATAGCTGGGAAATTAGATCACTACGTAGATAGTTGGCTGAGTTTGACAGCAAACCTATTAGGGGTGGAATAGGATTAGGGGACAGGGACAGGCCCAAACAGTCCATGCCTGAGAGAAAGGAAGCCACCTCCAAGAAACCCTAGGACCAGGGCCAGATTTCCAATTAGGCATAGTGGGCACATGCTATGGGGTACTGGCCTTCTAGGGGCACCTAAATAGTGGTGGATTATCATGGTCAATAGGATCCTAGCCAGTTTGGGTGCCCTCCATGTGCACAGGAACTCTGGTCCCACCCACTACACCTCATCCTCCTCCTCCTGGGAGCTTGCCACCCTACCCCTCTAACCCCCGAGGCCACGGCCCCTTGTCAGGCCAACAGCCACAGTTTAGGGATGAACATATTCCCCCAGCCGGAACTGGTCGCCTCAGCCCCTTTTCCCCCACCCAACCCCTGAGTCGGAGCCAGCCCCCCCCATCACCCTCCTCATACACTGAAAACACAAAGGTCAGTTGTAGGCAGGGGGCGGCGCTGAAGATGCTGTGCCTAAGGATATGTAAAGCATAAATCTGGCCCTGCCTGGAAGAGGTGGGGAAAAGTGGCCAATTTCCCCCCGGATTGCTCACTCAGGTCCAATGCGGTGCAGATAATGCCAGCTGCACCCCACCTCATCCCATTAACTGAGTGACAATCTCTCAGGGAAGGGAGTCAGGCAGCCAGCCTGTCAACGGTATATACTGTTCTTGCTGAGCCCTTCACATCTCGGACCATGCCCACATGTCCGGCTGCACCATGCTGGTCAGTCCAGGGCGCACTGTTGTATGCCAAATAAAGATACCTGAAGAGCAACTAAGTTACTGGAAAGCCAAGCGAAAAGAGGTTTCAGAGGGAATCCCAACAGGTGAGTTGTCAGATATTTCTTACTCTTTGCTTCTGGGGGGTGATATTTTTAGGGCTCTAAAAGCAGAAGGGGTAAATCAACCCCCTGTTAGTCCCTTGAAAGTCTGGATCTGTGTTAGCCCCAAAATGCAATGAGGCGCTCAGAGAGAGGAAGAGTTACCCTGAAACAGGGAAATAGATATGGCCAAAAACTGGCCATTTCAAATGTAATGTTTTAAGTCTTTTAGAGTCGGCTCTTGCCCACAGATAAACATGGGCCAGCATTCCTGATGGCAGAGGGTTTTTGTGAAAGGTGCCACAGCGCACAAGAACCCCAGTCACCGATCAGGACCCGACTGTGCTAGACGCTGCAGAAAGACTGCCACAGCTGCCCAAGAATTTCAAACGCAAGGTAACAGGCAGATAGCCACACAGAGGAGCAAAAGCAAACAGTGAGACCCTCTGATCTCTGTCCCCCACACTTGCTTGTTTGGCTCTATATTCTCAGAAGAGATCACTACATTAGCAAGTAAGTAGTATCTAGAGCTCAGGACAGGGTGCAGGAAGGAAAGCCGGTTTTGGGGAAGGAAGTCTTCAGCCGCCCCAAGGACTTGCATGGACATACTGAAGGGAATTTTTCGTTCAGCTGAATAGAAAGTTTCCCGAGGTACATGCAAGTCCTCATGGACGTTTGCAGGGCAAATCTTCCCAGTGCCCCAGCCAAAAGCATGGGAGAAACTCTTCCTCTGGCTTCTCAAAGGGGAGAAAGGCGGCAATGGGCTGCCCAAAAAGGCATTCTCCTGAAGTCACATGAAGACAGACCAACGAACCCAATCTTCTTCCCCTCACTGACCCGGCAGAAAAAGGAGCTGTGGGCAGGACAGACAGACAAAAATCAGTTGCCATAGTTACCTCACTCTCAGAAGCCCAGATTTCAATTTCTACAGTTCATTTTTTTCAGCGTTTATTGTCACAGGAGGCGTAGGAGCCACGCAGGGAACACAGGCC
This sequence comes from Pelusios castaneus, assembly GCA_007922175.1. Taxonomy (NCBI): domain Eukaryota; kingdom Metazoa; phylum Chordata; order Testudines; family Pelomedusidae; genus Pelusios; species Pelusios castaneus. The sequence goes on from ML685879.1 coordinate 3,117,068, forward strand.
TGGGAACGGGGGCGTCTCTCCAGGTTTCGGGCCGTGTCCCTCACTTCAAACCACGGCTGCTGTCCGGTCCCCTCTGCAGCCGGAGCTGTCCCAGGAACGCCACACCTGAGTCTGTTCGGTACCTCAGGCGCACGGCCCGGCCTCTGCGTCCCCCACGGCTCTGCCACGGCCTGCAGAGCTCAGCCTCCCTCCAGCACAGGGGCGGCCCCCTTACCTGCAGGGTCCTCCCCTGGCCAGTGGGTCACGCGCGGCACCTGCCAAGCAGAGCACTGTCAGTCACAGCCCGCCATGTCTCCTCCATTCGGCCGCCCCACCTGGGCCGGGTTCCCTCCTTCCCCTCAGGCTCTGCAGCCCCCTCCCCCGCTTGAGCCACAGGTGGCCCCAGGCTAGCCAATTAGCAGCCCCCGCTCTCTCCCAGGTGCGGCAGGCTGGCCAATCAAGGGCCCCAATTGCCTCACGCACAGGTGCCAGCACCACTGAGGGCCGCTCTGTCCATTAACCCTTCCCTCTCACCTGCGCCCCCGCGGCTCTTCCCTTCTCTCGCCCTGCCCCTAAAGACAGCCTCAAGGCAGCATGCAGAGACCCGGGGTGGCAATAGGGTTACTCACCGTGTAGACACAGCAATTTAAACCCCCATTAAATCCTCGTGCAGTGGGCGAGACTGAGGTGCTTGTATCAAGTGCTCCTCAGCAGGGCCCTCGAGTCTCGAAAGCAGCTTCAATGCAAGGCCCTCTGTTAACAGGAGTCAGAGGGACCGTCACAGCCCTCAGTTCTCACCTTAGGAACGGCAGGAAGGAGTGTGCTAATGTCCCAGGCCTTTAGCTGTACAGGGCCCGGCTTGGAGGCAGCCCTTTGCCAGAACCCCATCCCTCTCCTCCCAGCTCAGAGCTCAGTGTAGCATTAATGGATTAAATATAGAGTTGGTGTCATCAAACCTATTGGAAATATATGCAGGGAGAAAATTAAACCACTTTGGAACAAGTTCTATTGAGTTACTCAGGGCCAAATTTAAAAAGGAGTCCTGGGGTACTTTTCCAGACTAACAAATGTATTTAGCACATGAGCTTGTGTGGCACAATCCCACGGCAGCAGTTGCATGACATGGAAAATGGAGTAGGATGGCCACCCACTGAGGACAGGTCCCACAAACCCCCAAAACACCCAGATGCTAACAATGAGCTGGTACCAGTTTACTCCTTCCCTCCAAGAGTGGGGTAAATAGTAGAAGACAAGCTTTAGAAACTCACTCCTGACTACGGGGCTCTGGAGGCACTGTTACCTCACCCTGCAGAGTAAAGCCATAAACTCATGATCCAGCCCTCTATTAGCATCTTTCTCTGTCTGTGATAAGGATGGCAGAAAGAAAGAGCATTTTCTTAAAAAGGAACACAGACATGTCTTAGTCATAATAAACATAGGACTTAGAGCTAACTGTTTTTTGTTTTTTTTAAACCCTTAAAGTCAATTAGTTTATGTGAAAACAATACAAGTATTTGAAAATCCTGTTGCACATATACCCTTCTGTAGTTTAGTAAGACCAGAATTTGTTACAAATACATCTTGATATATTTTGGAAAAAAAAGACTGTTTTTAAATTTTGTTTTAATTTATAAAACAGAGCATCCACCCAATAATTATTTGTATAAATGTCATTTTTATCAAAACAAATCACAAAACGGAAAATGCAGACTAACAAAAACAACTTAGCACTTGGGTATTTGTTTGTTTACAAAATGTGTTTTGACTTACAGAAAAAAAGCCTCAGTATATTGGAAATGATACCCTAATAGGTTAAACATTATTGCACAAAAGGAATTTCTCACAGTAAACAGCACTTCATATTTCTTTTTAGAGGTTAACTTAAGGACTGGCCCCATGTTTTGGCCTATAAATTTCATCATGTACCCTTTTTTCTTGTTTGTCCTCTGGACATATATTACCAAAACTCAAGATAGGACATTATTTGAAGCTAACACATAAGCCCAATATAAAAGAATCAAGAACATTGGTTAATCTATTTTTATTTTACAATAAAAATGTTGGTATAAGACAATTCTGTGAAATACACTCTCAACACAAATCAACAGAAGTAATGAAATTTACAAGTCTCTCACTCCATTCCTACTCTGCTACTGAGTTTCAGATTTCACATATCGTACACGCCATACTCCTACAATGCTGAGAAGTATGAGAAATAAGGGAGAAGCTCAATGGCCCTAGATGATTTGATGTCACAATCTGGGGGCCTAATCCTGCATTCTTGTTAACTTTAATGGGCATTTTAAGTGAGTAAAGAATGCAGGATTGGGTCTTTAAATAGAGCTAGTTCTGGAAGAATTGCATTGTTTAGACTAGTAGAAAAAAAAAAAAAGAGGGGCAGTGGGAGGGGGAGAAAACCTGTACTGATAAAAAAAAGTTAAGTCTTGTTTGCATGGACTGTTAATGTAGCTATCCATAGTTCTGTAAATATTCAGGAAACAATGTTTCAGCCACAAAGGCATACCGTGCCCCTAACGAGTTGCAATAATACAACAGCACAAGCTTCCTGGCAAATAAACCCAGCCACTTCCCTCTATTGTTCAAAATATTTACACCAATTTAATGCTGTGACATGAGGATCACCTCTCTGGATTATTAATGCTAGATCCAAAAATGAGCTAACAAGGCTACAAAGCGTGTTGATGCAGTTGGTCAGGGGAAAAACAAAACAAAAAACCCAGCATCTTTCTTGCTGCTGCTAGACACACTGAAGGCAAGTCAAATAGCAGTTACTCTTTAGCATCAGCATTTTCAGTTTGGGCTTTAGATGTTCATGAAATACTACTACTTTGTATTTCCAGCACACCTTTCACAGGCGCCCCAAGTGCTTTCTGGACAATTACTATTGATTAAGCCTCCCACCACTCCTGTCAAGAAAGAAAGAAGCATTACAAAGGAGGAAAGACAGACACAAAGTGGTAAGTGAGCTGCCCAAGTCAGTAGCAGAGCTGCAGACGGAACCCAGAACTCCTAATTCCCAGTGCTTTGCTCATACCACTAGATCACACACACACAAAGTGAAAAACTAATCACGGGTATAGAGAAGGATAAAGGCCCTGCACACATATGTAAACTTTATTGTTAAACGTTTACTTTTATTAGAGTCAAACACTCCTATCAGCACCTTTCTTACTGTAAACTGAAAAAGAAAGCATCTATCATTTTTTAAAACCCTGAGATGAATCCCTTCCAAATTTCATCCATACATAGAACAGACTCTTCCATGTGCTCACCAGGAATCAAGAGACTAAAAATAACCCAAGCACCCAATATATTTGCTGGGCTGGGATTTGACATTCCACTAGCTGATGGCACAGATTGAAAAGCATTTACTCTGTGGGCTGCAAGAACTCAGAGGTGAACACAGCTTCTGCATAATCCTCACATACATCCTGCAGCTCTGCTGCCACATCACATAAGGCTTCTTCTGTCAGTTCTTCTGCAAGGCTAAAGAAGAGAAAAGAACATTTAAAAGCTAAGGATAGAATCCTGGGGTGTTTACAAACCAACCCAAATATGCACCATTCATTTTGTCCATTTATATGAACATTCTGGTCTTAAGAGAAATGTTTGTATTGTATATAATTATTATGGGAAAAAGTTTTGTACTACAGAACCATCCTGTTTAATTCTAAGTTTTGTGGGCATCTGAAATTTTTCAATCTATGAGCTTTCCAATAAAAGAGAGGTGAATACATTGTGTCAATGGAGGCTTGGGGAATGTGACCAACCTTCTGTTAACCAGTACATTTTTTTTTTTCCTTTTATAAAACGTTAGATACAAACATACTACCTTTTGCAGAGAGATTTCACACACTGGGGCCCTAATGCAAAAGTAACAAGTTAATAGAAAGACTCCCACTGATTTTAATGGTCATTGGATCAGGCCCCTCTGAAAGCAAGGATGTTTACAAGGGAGCAGAGATAACAGAGGTTTTAACAAAAGATTTTGTAGTGTTTCGGCATGTGAGAATTCAGGTCTTTGAGGAGAAATTTTAAGCAGGCCAGCAGAGTCTGCTCTTTACTGCATCAATGTCAGGAAAACTTAATTTTCCTTTGTCTTTAATACAGTCTTCAAGAGTGGGGGGGAATTTTGTCTTAAATATTTTCTGATACGTTTGATAAGATTTATAGTGCCCCCTGGTGGTAAAGCATTCACCAAACAGTGTGGATGTGGTTACCTGTAAATTTGCAGGTCTTTTAGATATAAAATGTGGATCTGCATCCTTTATGATCTGCAAAATTGGTTCCTGGATAGTCACATCTGCAGATATCTGGGAATTTGCAGGGCTCTAATTATGAACACATTACTGGAGTTTATAATGATGATGTTGAAACATGGACAGGCATGTGTTCGTGACTCAGTCTAACCTGCCTCAGGTTGTAGTGACTGGTCCAAAGTCACACAACACATGCTCACACAAGCCCTGCTTGAACAAGCACATCTGAATTTTCAGCACGTGAGTGGCCCTATTAAAAACAAAGCCCGTTCCTGCACACAATGATGCTGATGATGCTTTATATATTAACACAGAGAGCAATTCCATTGATTTTAATGGCAATCGTCAATATAATATTAAGCATTTGCTTAAGGGTCTAGACTGAGGATCGGGACAGACTATGCACATGTTTAGAAAGTTATCCCATGAGTGATGCCTTAAATCACAATATCAAGATGTATGGGTACTTGATTTTTGAATGAAGCATTCACATATTGAAAAGTTCTGGGGAGAAATGGCAGAACTTTTTGCTGGACATTCACACTTGTGAAACAATAATTTGGCTGCACCTGTTACTTAGCAAATCAGAAATGCTTATTGAAGCATTGCTGGTAGAAGGGCTGTTTTTGTTCACGCTGTAACCTTTCGACACCACCTCCCTCCTCATTTAGCAGATGTGAAGAGAATGAATAAATGTTTTCTCCTTGCTAAGGAATGAGCAGCAGATAGACAGTTATTACTTTCTCTCTCATTTTCCCTGCAGAGGACTGAGTGCTGACCCAGCTCTGCCACATGCTATTTAGATACCTAGAAGTGTACTCTACAAAATATTTTCTTTTCTGAATCTTTCCTTCAGTAAAATTGACAATAAGGCCAGCTGCCATTTAAAAGTATTTCTATTGTTAATCCACAAAACAATATCACAGCTCCACCGTTGTGAAAATGAAAGGGTGCAAATGGGTTCTCTGCTACTTTTAATAAATTCATGAAAGTTTTCTCCTTCTACCCATCACTGGCTTGGCTGTTATTTTACAGAGAGGAGGCCAATATTTGCTTTTTAATTAAAAGGCAAAACACAATCATGGTGTTAAACTGAGTTGAATGGATCCCCAGAACTGATTCTCTAGCCTTATCACTGCATAAAGACAGACGTGGATAAGGAAAGCTAAAGGTGTAAATTTCCACACACCGTTTTCTACTGCAATGAGAGCAGATTTTTCACGAAATGATGTGAAATGAAAACTGAGAATTGCACACCCCTATGGCTTAAACTCCTTGCAATAGTCTAAACCAATCTATATGTCACACGACTGATGGTGATGGCTCTGTAGTACAGCAGCATGCTATAGAGACATGAGAAATAATTGCTCTTCCAAGATCTTCTGCTATCATACACACTAGTTTTCTGTGAACACTTGAGAGGTCCACATGCATCAAGGATTATTTGAGAAACAATCTAGTAGCTACTTTCCGAAGTCTTCTGGCTTTCAGTGTAGAATTTAAACAGCCCATTTTCCCCCCGTGTGTTTCTCATTCAGTAAGAACAAAAAGACAGGTCTGGAACTGACACATTCACTTCACAAAAATCAAACATCAATAGTTCATGTACCTCTCAGCAATGCGCCATGGATTGAAGCGCCCGACTGCCTCATGAGAAATAAGTTTCAGGTGCTGCTCATATCTACTGTTATAATCGTGGATGTTCCAGAGCGTATGCTTTGGGACAGAGAGAAAAGTGCAGCTCTTCTTTGGCTGAGATATATTGTGAGTAGAAGGCTGCCGACAGTCATTTCCACTCTCCAATTTCTCTTCCACTTCCACATCTTCATTAATAGCACTGGAAGCACAAAACATTCAGTAAATCAGAACTTCTTGGGTTTTATGTCCTTTTACGCAAGACCTAAAGCCACAAAGTCTCTTTATATAATAATCCCTAGAGCATTTATTCTTACTGGAAAACTCATATATCCACAGTGCAAGCACATGAGCCTTTTAGTTTATGACAAAATTCTCTACTCACTTTCCATCAAAAGGTCTTTCAAATACAATATCCACTTCTGACTCTTTGTGTCCTATCATTCTGGTTATCTGGATTGGGTGAGGAGACACAGGCCTTTTCTCTATTGATGTGCACTCTCTTTCTAAAAGGAAGGAAACAATATTAAAATAGTTTCTTTGGGTGAGAAAAGTGAGACGGATAATGAAGAAAGTCCCCACCCTAATCATAGCTCCCTTCCAAGGGTACCAATGACCACCTAAAGCTAAACTATGGATATATAGTGGTACTTTCAAAAGAACCAAGTGTTTCAAATACCAAGCATTTCAGCATATCCCACTTTCCGCATAACTCCTCTGTTAGCTCACTGGCTATTTCTAAGGAGGAGACAGGAAACATTACTACGATACAACCACCACCAAGTAGAGACTGGCACAAAATGGAAAGGGGAAATAAAACAAACAATTGGGTCCAGATCCTCACCTTCCCATTTCAGACAACTCACTATGGGGCTAATTCTCCTCCCAGAAAATTCAGTAGCAGAACTCCCATTGTTTTTACTGCTGCAGGGTCAACTCCCTATATGGTCAGGTCCCTGACCGATGTAAACTGGTAAAGCTCCACTGAAGTCAATATATGGCCAGTTAGGGTAAATCAGTGAAGCTCCCAGGACTTACTCTAGCTGAAGACCTCGCTGAGGCAAGTGGGGCTAAAACCAGGATCATTATGTGTGGGAAATGGTATGAGTGCTGATCTGAAAAGCTGTCTTTCTTTAGCCAACAGCTTCCTGGTAACAACCCTCAGGTTCTCTCTTCACCCAGTTAGAAAGCTATTCTGATCTCAAGAGCTACAATAGCAATCTGGGCAATTAAATTATTTTTCTTTTTCTCTGTTACTGAAAAGCAAGGAGCAAAATATCTCCGAAATTTGAATTCAAATCTTTCAGTTTTTTGTTTTTTGTTTTAAGGAAGATTAAGAACTAACTGTGGAAGCACATTGGGCAGCATACTCTAATGTAAAGAAAATACAGTGACTCAGGGAGTTCAGAGTCTAGCCACAGATCTATGAACAAGAAAGTGAGAATTTGCCTTTTTCCTAAAAAAAAAAAAAAAAAAAAAAAAAAAAAAAAAAAAAACCTAACTCCTTCATTTTGATAATTCTTTCATACTTTGGATTTACATGAAAGAAGAAGCAGGAAAAAAAGAACAAAACTTGTACATTTAATTGATTAATTTAAGAGCGTCCTTTGCATTGACAGAAAACCTGAACTGACATCCAACACATTTGTTTTTTCACTGCTACCTGGACATGACATATAGAATCAGAGCCATTTAAATTTGTTGGTATATTAAAAAGCAAGAGGAGGGAAGAAGGGGAACCAATGTGACAAATATTCATTTATTCTTTCCCAAGGAAGAATCATTAGATACGTCAGTGAGATGAGAACGTTTTATAGCTATAGTCTCGGCCTGTGAACTCAACTTCCCTACTAGTAGACATAATCTTTATATACTCTGAAGTGGAGTGGGTAAAATTATTGCTAGGATATATAGAGGGAACTGGATACCCTTGCAACAGCATAAATGAATCCACTGCCAAACGAACCCACACTAAATACGCTCTCTCTCCCGTTTTGGCTTTGTTTTCAGAAGTGCAGGGGGATTCGCAGGCTTTGAAATTGATTTCTCAATCACAGGAGCACCAGATGGGTCTTCAAGAGGTGTGAAAAGAGGTTTCATGAAGTGGCTCTAGTAATTGCTCAGTCTGAGGATGAAGAGCTATAACACATGGCTCTAATGACAAAACTGTTATTCTACAAATTACTCTAAACAACTGTAGTTCATGTGTAGCCCTCTCAGAAGTGGACTCCTTTCCCTCTTAGAATCCCAGTGGCTTTAACTAATCCAAATCAGAGCCAGGAGCTGTATTTTTTCACCAAGTGGGTGGCTTCAGAGAAGTTCAAAATAAAGCTCATCCGCTCAAAGAGTTGGTTGGATAATATATTGCACAGGTCAGGAGCTCATTCTCCCCCCCCCCCCCGCCCTCCCCCCAGTGTTTGAAACTACAGAAGGAATGAACTCAAATGTCAGCTCATTCAAAAGCTAGGCATGCTAGCTCCTTCTGGAGTATGACTAAGAATGTCTGAACTAAAACTTGAATATTTGACAGGTTGCCTTCTTGGACGATCATAGAAAACATCACTTGTTTTAAAAGTGCTGAGAATTCTCATTTCCCATCATTTTCAATCTTTAAATCAAGACTAGATCTCTTTCTAAATGAAATGCTATAACTCCAACAAGTTATAGGCATGGCCTAGAAACTTTTGGGTGAGGGTCTTTGGCCAGTGTGATGCATGTGATCTAGACAATCATAATGGCCCCTTGCGACCTTAAATCCATGAATCATTGAGAATTCTGAAATGGAGATTAGCAAAGGGGAAAGAGGAGAGAAAAAGTGATTCATCCAGATCTGTGTTTTTTCATTCCTTTTAAAATAATAATTAAAAAAAAGCTTGCGTGTTTATTTACATCTATATATTACTGTCATTTTTGCCTTGTCCTTTCCAGTAATGGTGTATGAAAAAGGCCAAAAGGATAAAAGATCTACCAATTCAGCTTCAGAAAAGGGAGGCAGACTCAGTTACAACTGGACCAGTAGAAAAGAACTAGAAATAAGCAAGCAGAAGTCAGCAAAGACATATAACAGAGAAAGTATAAGGTTGTCAGCAGATCTACTGTGTCTTATTTTTGGAGGGTGGAAAAAATGCAAGACTCACATTTAAACACAACATTCTCTCCAGTTAGGGACTAAGTCTGAGATTGTTTAGGGTTGTTTTATTTGTGGGTTTTTTAAAAAAAAAAATACAGAAGACTTACCCTTTTTCTCTTCCTGGGCCCAGAACTCAGAATCAGCATACACAATCTGATTAAATCTCCTACGAACTGTTTCCTGGTATCTCTTTTTGAAAAATGTACAAAATTAATCAAACAGATATTCAACTATAATGGCAATAACCTGATGGAGAAGCAAACAATCACCCATTTTGATCATGGTGTAAACCTTTCTGCCCACCTTGAATATAACTGAGACAGGAGAAAAAAATCTTCAGAAGGTAGAAATACCTAGACAAATGCAAAACTGAGTCTCAAAAAGCAGACTTCTGGGATGGGGGCAAGCCCACCAGGAGGGCAAGAGTAGCTAGCAGACAGATTGCAGATAATACACCCTGTAGCCGAGATCCTGCACACAATTATGCACAAGCTTACCTTTAGTACCATGAATAGTTCAACTGAAGTTAATGGGGCTACTCACAGCAGTAAATTTAAGAAGTACTCAAGTGTTTGCAGAATCAGACCTATGCACGGCCAGTTTGTAAATCCCCTTACCTTTCCTTTTAATGAAGCTGTATTTTTAATGTAGCTATTTTTACATATATTTTTCTTCAATTGCTTTGAAGCAGCTTCTGATTCCATTCTCATTTCTATTTTCTTGCCAAGTGAAATTTGACCACAAACCAGAGATAAAGCAGTTTAAGTTAAACACTGTGGGTCACACTGGAAACGTCTTACTCCCATTGGTGAGCAGTTACTCAGAGGAGCAGTTCCATTGACTTCAATAAATCTACTCCTCTGAGTAACTGCTCACCAGTGGCGGTAAGGTTTTAACTTAAACTGCTATATGCCCAGGTGTGGTCAAATTTCACTTAGCAAGGAAGTAGAATATAGAGACTTGAACCAGAAGCTGCTTCAACAGCTACAGTAAAAGGAATGTCAATGGAACCAAAAGACAGCTAGACTAATATCTACCTAAAGTGGCAAATGACAAAAAGAGACTGAATGCAGCAAAAGTGCAGCTCTTCAATAGCGTGAAGAATATCGTATGCAGTTGAAACTATAGAGGTAACTGACGCGAGAAGAAAAGAAATTCACTACACAGAAATATGACCAGGGTGTCCGAGCTAACACTCCGATTCTTACAAAAACTTAGGGAGAATTTATAATGGTCCCTTGTGCGAGGACCTCCATTCTACATCTGCACCATTAGCAGCCTTCTGGGACATACTCTCTGAGGTACTTAGACGGTCCCCATAAATGTAGCATCTGAGACTTTGCAATTACTCAGATATTACTACCCTCATTTCAGAGGTGAGGAACTGGAATACCGGAACATGAAGTACCCTTTCCCGGATGATACAGAAAGTGTGATGGAGCAGGAAAGTGAACCCACCTCTTCCAAGTCCAAAGCGGGTACCCTAATCACTGGACTAGCCTAGATCACTAATCCAGGACTGACTCGCAGGAAAACTGTCACATTCAGAATTATTAGTTCTGTTTTCTGCCAAATCAAAGCCTCTTATCCAAGTTCTGACCCTGTAAGACCATGCTTAAAACAAGGTTCAGGGTCACATTGTAAGGTATGAACAGACACCCAATGTTGTGTCTGACAACATTGCAAACAACTAGCACTTAGACAAATGCTTACTTCAATTTCTTCCATTCTCTGCAGCATTGTCTCCAGACTAGGATTGTCATGCATGGCTAAAACCTCAGCTTGCATCTTCTTGTGTTGCTCCATAGTCCAAAATTCCTGAGCTGTATCTTCCAAAAGATCATCCAATAGCTTCTCACTCAGTAGATCTGCATTGGATGCAGCCTACAGAAACAAAAAATCCAAAGCAAAAATATACATACATATTTTAGAAACCAGTTCAAATATATGTCTATAATTAACATTTCTAAAAGCAGTTATGATTAGTTTTCATAAATAAGTGATCATTTCTTTCAACTGCTTCCTTTAATAATTAAAGTCCAAATATATTCTTAATATTCTTCTTCCACTCTGAGTAAGCCAAACTAGTAAAATTCAGCGTGTACAGCAGCAGTTCTAAACCACTGTGTCGGGACACATTACTGTGTCATAGCGGTACGTGTGTCACGGAGAGCTGGTGTGATGCCTGGATTTGGCTGGGGAGGAGTGGGACTAGTGGGTCCTGAAGAGTTACAAGACATTGCCAAGCATGTCGCAACCCGCAAAAGGTTGAGAACCACTGGTGTACAGGACACTATACCTAAAAAGCCAACGGGAGTTGACGCAGCTCAGTGCGCTGAATGATCAGGCCCTCAAATTTCAAACAGTTGACCCCCTCACTCCCCAAATTCAGAAATCACATAGAAACCCAAGGAATTTAAAGATGTGCTTAATTTTACCTGCGCAACTAGTCCCATGGGATTAGTCATGTATATTGTGTTAAGCATGCGTGTGTAAGGTAAGAGCCTAAGTAAATCCCAATTGTATCTTTTTAGCTTGACTGTTTAACTGGATAATTATGCATTAACATGACTATTTTTCTAGCTAAACCTTTCTATATCTCAGGTGTTTGTTTTTTTTAAATTTGTCCTTAAAATGTGAAATATTTTGGATCAAATACTATAGAAAGAGAAGATGCTTTTATATGCTGTACTTCTGAAAATAACTTTGTTTTTTAAAAAAACACTTCTCTCCATATGTAATGAATTCACACTTTGGATATTTAAAGCATGATAGCTCTTCAACCGATAAGAACATGTGCATAATGGACATCCTAATTAAAGATGAACAAGATCATTTTATTTATTTGCATAAGCTTCACTTGAGGAAAGTAAATCTCCTGTCCTATCCTTTTCATGCCACCTACAAGAGAAAACATCATCATGCATTTTGAACAGCTCTACTCCATTGTATCCACATAAAAACATACTTTTTCAGCAGCCTGGGATGTCAGTTTATTTATAAATGAAGATTCCTTCAAACGAGTGTTTGTTTCCAAAGAAGCATTGACCTTCTAATAAAACAGAAATATATTAATGTTTATCAAATACATTTTACATTGTATCAACATAAATTAATTCTGTTAGTAAGGATCACTGTAACATGAATTCCTAATCAACTCTGATCAACTCCAGTAATATTGAACACGAAATGCTCGTGATTATTCAAAGCCATTTTCCAGTTTAATCTGTTTGGCCACAAGATAAAAGGAAAAACATTAGTTTAGTGAAGATATAAGCAAGTTTATTCCAATAGTGAAAGACCACACTGCAAAGAAAAAGTAGTCTGTAAATAAATGTCTAAAATTGTTTGGATTGGGTGAACAATTCTGGATAGGTTTTTAGCTAATCAAGTGAGGGAAACCTGCAATTTGCTTTCCCTGTTGTAAATGTTTTATAAATCTTAGAAACTCTTCAAATGTCAGCATAAGCTTTTTTCTATTACCTGTGCTCTTTCCAAGAGAGGTTCCAAACGCTCCCTAACTGCTTTCTCCACCTTGTCTGCCAACTGTGTAGGTGAAGCACCTTCTGACCTATTTGAACAAACATCAAACAAAGTGATGACATACTGTAATGAAAATCCGATGAGATAAAAGGAAGAACATAAACCCACTTTGGGAAAACAAGACCATGTCAGAGATCTGCTAGCAAATTCGCTTTTGTGCATTACACCTTTAAACTACATAATTACCTCAATTTTTGTATTTTCTCCATTTCTTCTTTACTGAGTTCAGTCAGTTCTTTCATTCTTCTTGACGTTTCTGCATCAAGCCAAGCTAGTCTTCAGAAATGATAGAACAGAGAAGTTAAGAAAATAAAATGCATGTTTGCATAGATTATGCAATGAAATGTAAATTCAAGGTAAAGGAAAATCTCCATGAATATTAAACAATGAGAAGTTATATAATACATTTAAAGCCAAAACCCAAATAAGATGTCTCTCACAACATCTTTGCACAGGCAGAGGCATTCAGTTAATACAGCAAAGTTATGGAAACTGAGAAACCTGGATTCTAAAAGCATGCTCTCCTATTGAGAGTATATGACCTTTGTCGTGGCTCTGTCCCTCTGCAAAAAGGGGATATTAATATTTAACAACTTCACAGAAGTATGGAGAGACTTTATCAATTCCTATTTGTGGAACGAGTTCCAGAGATGGCATGCAAGTGCAAAGCATTATTATTACTTTCAAATACATAACAACAGGCCTTCTTTTATTCCTATAATTCCTCTGCTAAAAGCAGATTAAATATTTTAACCCTTGAGTCAAGATTTTCAAAAGGGACAAGTGATTTTGGGTGCCTCAACTGCCAAATTTGACTTCTCTTAAAAGCAGCCTGAATGTTAAAACATGCTGAGTAACTACACCCTGAAAATCTTTCAAGGTGTTTCAGATTGGGCAATTAAAAAAATTATTAGGCACATTTGAAAATCTTGATTTTAATTTCCTTACTGAGGTGGGTAAATTCGTATTTTCAAGATTCTGTTAACCTAAGTGGGATATTACTGCAAAACCCAGTTTAGATTTCTTCCAGGCTTACTTAAAGTTAAAAGGATGTTTAACGATATGTTTGTCATGGTACTGAGAAAGTTCCAGTCTCTATCTGCCAAACCATTAACACTTTTTAATGCTGGACAGTGACTAGGTTATGTTAAAAACCTTTGGCCTGTATGTTCCATTTAATACAAATTGCTCATCTTTGTATGCCTGTACTCAGGGAAAGTGAGCCTACTGCTGATCAAGGGAGCAATTCTGAGTGTGTGAAATTATTGGAAGGGCTGTGCTGGAATTAGCACGTTCCCTCCACCCTGTGTGAGATGAGGAGGAGAAAAACGAAGAATATCCTGACAGCCAGGAGAAGCTGAAATGGGAGCACGACCCAAACAGGCAGGAAGGAATTGAGCTGCAAGCCTAACTTTATTCCTTCCTGGGGTGTGGGAGGGAGGGAAAGCAGTGGAGTGGTTTCTCCCATTCCCCACATGGTTCTCTATGAAAGCTTAATAAAAGTGATGTCATTTAGCCCTTCGTATGAAGGAGTGGCCTTTAGCCAGGCAAAAACTGAATTAAGAGTATTAGCTTTTTTACCTGGAATGCAATTAATTACACAAAGTGAAAAGAAATGATACATTTACAAACCAACAGATTATTGGTTGCGTTTCTGGATCAAGCTACCCATGCCAACCTAAGAGCTTCTTTTTCAATGGCTCCTAATGTTCCTCCTTCAGTTCTCTCTTTCTGGAAAGCTGACTGTTCTCTGCTGGAGCCTTTGGGACTAGCATTCATGTGTCCCCAAGGAGCACTGTGAATGAGGAAAAAAATTATATGTTACTGGGATCCCTTTCCCGCCAAAATAGATTTCTGTTCATAGCAAACGAAATCATCATATCAAAAACTGCCTTAAGCCTATTATCTCAAAAACCCCATTTAATACCAGGCACTCAAGTTCAGCCATCTTACTATTTCGAATTCTAGTATTTGTGTACCAGACTTAGAAAATTTGCCCGTATTTTGTTGTCATTACACAATAGTTGTGCATTAAAATGTACAGTTAGTTGTGTATTACAAATATAAAAAGCTTATTCCACTTGAACATTAACATACCGTTTAGGTGAAGCAGATGGGGATGTGGGATTCGGAGGTACCCAAGGTATTCTACATTCTTTAACAAGAGGCTTGCTCTCTTTTAGCCTGAAAGCTACAGTGGTCTCTTGAAACCGGGCATGCTTTGCCTGAGGCTGCACAGGTCTCGATCTTGGAGGCTTACGGATTCCCTTTAAGATATGTTAACATTCAAAAGACGTTAATTGCTCGACTTTTTAAAATAGATGTTCCATCCTCTGGATGAGAAGTTCTGTCCTAGGCTCAAGTCTAAGGGACCGACTGTACATAACTGAATTCAATGGAGGTTTTGACGTTGACTTGAATGAGAATACGACTGCACCCAAATAGAGCATGAGCCCATCCCGCATCCCTTCCTCATGCAAATGGTCCAACTGTGTTCAGTGACAGTATTCCCATCAATAAGGACTTTTTATATGAGGATTATTTGTAGGATTGGGCCCTGCTGGTGAGCAGAGCTGTTTTTATCCTGAAGTCTGGTTTAAACATATGGAGTGAGCATGTTAGGGACTATTAAAATGTTTAGCCTAGCTGCTCACAGACCTCCATAGTAATATAGTAAGAACAAGCATATAGAATTGCACCAAATCTCCTGATTTTTCAGGTTGAGGTAGGTGAGTGTCCGAGGGGGGGGGAGGGGAATTCCATCCAAAAATATCTGCTTTCAATTTTGGGGCATTTTAGAATATTGTTGGAAGATGAAAATGTCACTACCATGCAAAAAGAATGAATTTGTTTTCATTCTAGGGAGGCCATCTGCTGGTTGCAAATGGCATTAACTAAGACACAAGCAAGTAGTTGTAAAATTGCACATTATTATTTTAGTGTACTATTAATGCCACTGTCTACTTTAAGACCAAGATGAAAAACAGCTGTACTAATGCTGAACGTCAATCAAATACCATACAAACTCTTACTTTCCTGCTAACTTTCTGCAGAATAGTTGTGTTATTTTCAAGTTCCAGAGGGGGAGCCGTGTTAGTCTAGTTCAGCAAAACAAACGAGGAGTCCTGTGGCACTTTTAAAGACTAACTAGTTATACAATTTATTTCCAGTTAGTGGTAATGCTGCTTTTTAGTGACTTTTTTCTTTTTAAAGTGATCACAACAGTAGAAATTATCAAGAAGCAGGGAAACACAGAACACTCTGACTCGGGAATGGCCACTGGAGTCCAATGGAGCAAGGAGGTAATTTTTCAGCGTTTGGAGTCAAAGTAGAACATTTAGGACCTGATCCAGTGGCCAAAGCCTCCCACTGACTTCAACAGGCTTCATGCTGACACATGCTGAATATTCTCTGTTCCCGCTAAAAGAAATGGAAACCTTACACTGGTGCAGCTGAAAGCAGAAGCTGGCTTTAATGTACCTAATCTCAATGACCCTCCCCTTTCCTCCATTATTTCATAACCAGCTACATCGATTAAGGGTGCTAAACGGACACAAATGACTGAGAAAAACAAACCAACCCATACTTCGGTCTGAAAATGTGTTACCTATTACTATTGCCAACACTGACTACAATTTCTATACATGGAAAGACTAAGAGAAACAGAACTCTCTCTGTCTTTTCCAATATATTTCCTGAAACTATTTGATACTTCTTTTTGTATAGTCATTTTCACACTTCCGGCAGTCACTTCGTATCCCTAGGGCTTTCACAATGCAAGAAGGAACAGAAAAAACTATTTTTAAAAACAGGAAAATGTGGTTCTAAAATGACAATCAGGCAAGGATGCTCAGAAGCAGGTATAAAGACTGAAACTGCTTTTAACTTAGTTTTTGCAAGTTATTCTGTTTCCCGTTGATGGCATCCCTTCAGTAGTGCTTACACTAAGGTAAAGCTACCAGAAGAGAAAAGGGTCAATTTTAAGTGTCACATTTGTACCTGTTGCTTGGCAGGTAATAATACACTTTTCTTTTTCAAAGGTCTGCTTTCAAGCACAGAGGCTTTTTTCACAGCTCCAGCTCTCATCAATGCGTCCTGACTTGTGTTTAAAACTGCACCCCTGTCTGAAGCGCGTGGGTCATGCTCTCGATTGAATTCTTGCTCTGACAAATGACTGCTTCGCTTCGGTGCCAAAGGAATACTTCCAACACGTTGATCTTCATCTATGTAAATAATTAAAAATTAACCTTGGATTGGAAGCTGTTTGAAGCAATGACTACCTTTCCATCGTGCATATAGCGGAGAAGCACCCTCTGGAATCCAAAAATAAAATTGCAGGCATCTCTACCAGGTGTTCAGGGGATTCGGCAGCATTTTGGCGGCGGGGGACTTTTAAATGACAGGGCAACTGGGCACCTTCCTTTGAAGCTGGATGCCTCGCTGCCCACCAATTTATTCAATCCCTGTATTATAGCATGTCATGGCTGATTATTACGCTGCTAATACGTTAACCAGTGAAATACTTTTAAGTATTTGGAACACATACCAATCAGGAGTTTCCGAGCGACTGAAGGTTTTTTCTGTTCTTGTCCAAGTCGCTCCTTTGAGATGGGTGGTTTCTTCTCTTTACTTGGAGATGCCATCTGCTCCCTGGCTGGAAACATGTCGCTGCTCACTGGAGATTTACCCTGAGATGCTGAGAGACATTTCTTCACTTTTTTGGGTGAGCGTTGCTTCTCCAGCAGAGAATCCAAATCCTGCCACAAATTGTTTTATTTCAGTTAATGTCTCATTAAAACAAAAAAGGAATCCTGTGGCACTTTTAAGGATCAACCAATTTATTTAATCGCATAAGCATTTGTGTGAGATCTTTATGATAAATATGCAATATTTATGTGATAAATAAATGTGTAAGTCTTTAAAAGTGCCATAGGACTCCTTGTTTGTTTTGATGAACTACACTAACACATGAAACTGTTGATATAATTTACATAGTTATTTACTGACTAAAGCTAACTCTTAAAGAATATTTCATTTACACTGTTCAAATGTTTATTACATTTAGTTTGTGTAACAAACAGGCATTAGAGCACTATGGTGAAGAGTATTTTTATATAACTGTAAAAAGCAGACAAAATGTAAAAACAGCTATTATAAAATGTTCCCAAATAGGTAACACTAGGACAACTATTCAGCATTTGATGGTCAGTGGAGACCTATTCACATCACAAGAATACACACCGCAATGGGTATTAACTGACACCTTTGTTGGTAAGGACCAAATGGGCCATGGAGACTGAATTACTCTCACTATTACAGGTAGACCTTCTAGGGCTTTTGGGGGGGGAATAGTACAGGGGAAGTTTGTACTTCTGCTGTCATGCTGTACACGTCTCGTTGCTAAAGAATTCAGTCCCCAGGGACGTCAAGCTAGTACCTTTCACCAACAATGAATTAATGATTTTATTGAAGTCCATTTTCAGACAGTGCTTCAAATCACCTTGAGAAGCTAAATTAACCAAAGTACAGTGCAGTCATCAAAGCTGAGAAGGCCACTGAGAAGCTTCAGATAGGTCAGACAGTTTTCCTGCTTGCCTCCTACCAAAGCAACTGTGATCATTTTGGGAAGCATCACAGGATCTTATTCTGGGTGCTCAGAAATCATTCCAAAATGCTACCAATAAGAGGTTTTTTTTTGTTTTTTTGTTTTTTTTTTAAAGGCCTTGACATGGACACACTCAATGAGCTTCTACTTGATAATCATACACACAGTAAAACTATCACCACAACAAAACATGGGTATGGAACATAGTAACGCAGTAAATTTTGCAGCTGGATCTTTATCTCCCAGTTAGGTTGTTGTTACTCTACAACCATTACAGCAGTATCTGAAAACTATTCAGCCACAAACCCTGGCAACTGCAACATGCATTTATTAAGCCATATTTTTATTAGCAATATAATATCCCCCATGTATTAAATAGTTTGCACCTAGAACTTAAATATTTCATCTAGTCTTGCCTACATCAGCTCTGAAGTAGAAACAAAACACATTCCACACCTCAATTTGTAGCAGAATGTCTATGATGATGTCAGGAACAGAAGAATCCATTTCTAATTTGGCAGAACAGAGAGACAGCTGTCGAATGAGATTGCCCAACTCCTTATAATGGGCAGGAACCTGCTGCTCTGATTGATCAGTAAACTGAGTGGCAAACACCTGCAACGCACGAATGGCTCCTCTGTGGGCAGCTGCCACTCTGGACATTGCTCGAGACTGTGGCATGAAAGAAAGACATGGATGCTTAAATATTCAGCACATTTAGAACAGTTTTAGAAGAATTTCACTAACCAACTTTTAGGTAAATATATTTTACTCTCAATTAATTCTAACTGAGACGCATTCTTTCTTGTGATGAATTCTATACTGATTAAGTAGGTGCCGCAGACTCTAAGGCCACTGTGATCACCTGTCTGACAGCCTGTGTAACACACAACCAGTTTTGATTTTAAAATGATCAGTGACAGAACTCCAACACTACCCTTGGTAAATTATTCCAATGATTAATAACTATCACCATTAAAAATGTGTGTTATTTCAAGTATTTGTTCCCCATATACAGTCATAAGTTATGGACTGTAATCAAGTCACCCTTAACCTTTGCTTTGTTAAGCAAAATAGATTGTGCTCCTTGAATCCATCACTATAAAGGCTTGTTTTCTAATCCTTTAAACATTATTGTAGTAGTTCCCAATTTATCAACATCCTTCTTGAACTGTGGGCACAACTGGACACAGTATTCCAGCAGCTGTCACACCAGAGCCAAATATACCGGAAAAATAACCTCTCTATTCCTATTCAAGATTCTTTTGCTAACGTATCTCAGGATTACATTGTTCTTTTGGCCACAGTGTCATAATGGGAGTTCATGTTCAGCTAAATATCCACCAGCTCTCCCACATCTTTATGAGAGTCGCTGCTTCCCAGGATAAAGTCTCCTAGCCTCTAAATAAGTCCTATATTCTTCAGGTGTATAATTTATATTTAACTGTATTAAAACACATTATTTACTTGCTCCCAGTTTACAAAGCAACACAGATGACTCTGGATCAGACACCTGTACTCGTTATTATTAATCAGACCTACAATTTGGGAGTCATGTGCAAACTTTGTCAAGATTTTCTGTTTTCTTCTAGTCACTGATAAAGATGTGAAATAGCATAGGCCCAAGAAACGATCCCTGCGGGACCCCACAGAAAATAGCTCTATGATGATTATACGTTGAGACCTGTCAGCCAGTTTTTAATCCATGTAATGTCTGCCACATTAATTTATTAGTGTGACAAGGTGAGCGAAATAAAATCTTTTATTGAACCAATTTCCATTGGTGAGAGAGACAAGCTTTCAAGCTTATTCAGAGCTCCAATTCAGAGCTCCAATAAAAGATATTACCTCATCGACTTGTGTCTCTAACATCCTGGGACCAATATGGCTAAAGAACCCTGCATACCACAATGTAAATTTCTTATCATTCGAGTTTTTTAAAATCACAAATCAAGTGGCACCACGTCAAACACCTTACAGAAGTTTAGGTATATTACGTCAACACTTTTACTGTTATTAATCAAGGTAACAATCCTATAAAGAAATCCAGTTAGTTTGATAGGAGCTAGTTTTCCATAAATCCATGCCGACTTGCTTTGATTACATTATCCTCTGTTAGTTTTTCATTAATCAATATTACAAAGCAGTCAATGCCCTCAATATTACACTAGGCTGAACTAAAGCAGTTCAGTTATACATATAAATCCAAGACAACGGGTATGATGGGAACACAAAGCGTGAACATGCTTTTCCAATAATGTTATACTTCGCCTTTGTGACAGAGGCATCGAAACTGCACAGAGCAAAAGATCAATCGGTTGTTTTCAGAAAGATCCAACACAGGTGAAATACCTCTTACCTTCTTAGTGTGTTTGACTTTATGAGGACTCAATTTTTCCAAGTCTTCCTGAATTTCTTTGACCTGTTTGTTCAGAAAACAAAATCACAGTCAGAAACACTGAATCTGTGTATAGATTACAGAGAGGCCTGTGCTGCAAATCTGGGTCTAGATCCCAACTTTCCTGTCTAGGGGTGTTTTGACGGCATTTTGGTGTCAACCTTTGGAACAGTAGGGCCCAGCCATGAAATTCAGATTCAAATCAGAACTTCCCCAAAGTTCAAAGACTTCGGCTTTAGCACAGTTCTATCACATATATTGTAGAACACACAATATTTTATACACAGCTTAATTTTATTAAAAATAATGACCTGTTCTCACCTGTTGCTGGAGCACATACAGCATCCGAGCAGACCGTGCAGCTTGCTCCTGCCTCCTAATATGAACTCGTCGCTCTTCGTCAGGATCCAAAATTTCTTCACATCTCTCTGAAAAGTGAGATTTTTGCACAACAAAGTGTTTACAACCCTGAAGGAAATCCTGATTTAAGTTAAATATGTAAACATTACGTAGCAATGGAGCTCCCTTCATGTAGAACTAATTCACAGCGCACCTTTACTTTGGTAAAGCATTATTCTGAACTAATAGCAAAACTATTTTATGTACACATTGTGTATCTTTTCAGGATATTTTTACATATTCTTAACAAATAGCAATCAGGTACATCTTGCCACCATCTATTATGATCTCCCAAATCAAATCACAAAGTTGCGGAAGGAATGTACACAAAGTTATAAATCTTTAATCCTTTTGATAGAGATTACAAAAGGGTAAATATGTCAAAAAAAATTAAAAATTAACCACTTTACCTCCCATGTATCTGAGCCCCAATATAGGTGTGTCACTTCTAGCAAGCAAAAGCTGTGTCTACCATTGACTTTTTTCCTGTAATTGCTAATAATGGTTCTAGTTGTGATGGTAGTTTTTGTCATCTGTACACTTATCCAACAGGAACAGCACTAAGACCACTACCAATGCATTTCACACAAGCCATTATATGGCAACAACTTTTTGGGGGGAGGGCGGACGGAGGTGGTTTGGTTTTAGTTTTTTTTTTTTTTTTAATTTACTATCAACATGGCTTGGATTTGAAGACATGATACAAAGGGAAAGGCTCCATACCACCTTACTAATACCTTGACTAGATCATCTATCTAATTTTGTCTTTAAAAAAATAAAATAAAATAATTAAAAAAGAATGTTAATATTACACACACAAGCATGCACACAGAAAGAAACCCAGATTCAACCCCAAGCCTAAAAAGAGAGAAGAACAAAGAAACAAACTATAGTAATTCTATGTAAAAAAAATACCTTTTTTAGCCAGTTCTTCAATTTTCTGGATGCAACATCTCAGTTCCTTTTGCAGTCGTCTGACTTCCTGTGTACTTTTATCTTCGCTTTTTTTCAGGCGTGGCTTGGGCCCTGGTCCTGGATCATGGGTGGGGGGAGAATTTGATACAGGTAGCTTTAACTTGCCCTTATTTGGAGTGTAGAGAAACACTTTTGCACCAGAGCCGGTAATCTCCATTTTGGAGGGCTGATGATATTTCAAGTGCATCCGAGACTTTGATGCATTCCTGTCAGCAGGATTTTCAGATATTTCATTCTTACACTGCTCAGATGTCTGGGGGAACACTGGTCTATTTTCAGCTTCTTTCACTTGTTCTTCTAGGTGTCTTCGTTTCACATCCCTTTTGGCTAGTTGAATGGCCAGTTTTAGTTTCTCTTCAGATATGACTGAAAATGTGAGAGAATTTTTTAGATTGATGCCATCCCCATCACCTAGATCTCTCTGACCATCAGGTGGCTTCAATTTTTCTATTATAATTGGACGAGGGTTGGAGAATCTGGTGGCCAAGTTCTCTGAAGCTGCAGGAACATTCCTATTAAATTGGAGCTGTTCCAAAAATTAAACAAAAAACCCAAATTATATATAACGTATTCCACAGATGATGCACCTCAAACATAAAATAATAAGGGCAAATGCAACTCCCTTTACCTTATGAAGTATTGTATCACTACATCGGATATAACCATTTTAGGCCTAAAATATTCATCCCACTTCAAAGGGCCAGATTTTTAAAGGTCATTAGGCACTTAAAGGTGCAGCTAGAATCCTGAGGAGGGGGGAGTCAGCTGCCTACCCCCCACTGAAATAAAATTAAACCTTTAAAAATCTGGCCCAAAGATCTTGACCCTAGACAGTGGCATAATAACTATTTAAAATATCATAAAAGCAAAATAATGACAGGTAGTATTTACAAGTGAAGGAAGGGGTAAATATCACCTTTCTTCACATTTTTACATTTCCATCTGTAGCTCTCAAAGCACTTTACAAAGAAGGGTAAATATGCTAATGGATGCTGGTGATATATACAAGTAGGCAGGCAAACTTCACACTACAGCTGGGCACAGAACCAGCGTCAAGAAATAGGTCAAGCTCATCACATTACCAAACAGGATGGCAAACCCACGCTGAAAAGTAATCAGTGGCAGGAGTCACATAATACCTGTGTCTGGAAAGTAATCGCTTCATTCTTTGCTGCTTGAGTACTGGATGCAAATGGAGCATAGGTTGTGGGTGGTTTCCTTGGTCCCATCACACTGAATAGATAATAAGGATCCTGAAAATCCACAGTCATCTGTGAACTGGCCTCTGCTAAAATTAAAACAGGTAGACAAGAAGTTTGGAAGTGGGGTCTGCCTTTAAAAATAAAACAAGGCCTGACTAATGTAATAGCTTAGCAGGAAAAACACTCACTTGTGGCTGTAACTCTGAGAACATGTTCTCTGTACTAGTATGGGCTGAAAGCAAAGTGGAAGATATAGTCACATCTTCTGATGTACTAGGTGCATCTTACATTCTTCTTTCACACTCCCCGAGCAGCTGGGTGCGAAGCAACATCACAGACTGTGAAGAGAACGTTCACATTACCAACCATTAGGAGAATATAGGTTTAAATCAGACCTTCTTCGGCTATTAGTACAAGGAGAAGGAAAGTGTGCTCTATGGAAAAGAGAGGAGTGGAAAAAAGAAAAATAGAAAACCCTCCTGTCATTTCTCAAACTGCCCCCAAATTCTTCACCACCACCAGAGAGGAAAGCCATAAAGTCAAGAACATATTGTTTTCAGAAACAGGTAGGCTAAAGAAGAGCACATATCTTGTTCTCTTATATTTCTTCACTGAAAAGGGAAACAAAATAAAAATCATTCCCCCATACATGAACTCACCAGCAATTACTGGCAGACTGGAGCCACGGGCTCCCGAGGGGCCCCAAAATTCACACAACTCCCCAACTCCCGAGACTTCTCTTTCTCTCGCCTAAACCACAGCCTGCCTCACTCTGCTCCCCAGCCCCTCTGGATGTTTACCTCGTCTCTGTCCCTCCCAGCCGTAGTATCCGCTGCTGGAGCGAGAGCCAGGTCCTCTGCCAGCGCTCCCCTGCTACTGAATCTTTATCTCCCCCACAGAGCAGGTGAAAACAAAGCTTTCCACCTGGGCTACAGCTGTGAATCCGCCCGACCCCTCCTACCCCTTGTAACCTCACAGGGAGAGCACGAGACTCCGCTTCTGAATCCAGGCCAGTTTCCCTCCTGCGCCTGCGCCGCTCGGCACCCAGGGCCGGGCCCAGCCTAGAGGTGGACTAGGCGGGCTCCCCCTGACCGCGCTCTGGGCTGCCCTGGGGGAGCCGGGCGGGTTTGCCCGGGTCAGGGGCAGGCTCCCGCGGGCAGGGACGGCAAACCCACCGCAGAATGCAACTTGAAGCACTGCGGACCGGTTCAAACCCGCCCCATGGCAACCGCCGCCGCGGGAGCTGCCGGAAACGGAAATTCTGGCGAGGCGACGGATGCCCGAAGCGGACAATCGCGCGAAGCGCAGAGCGAGCGGTGTGTGTCCTTCCCCAGCCGCCGCGATGGGTGGGGCTAATTTAAGCCCCGCCTCGGGGGCGGTGTCTAGTGCGCAGGCGCCGCGCTAGTGCCGGAAGTGGAGCGAAGGACGCGTGCAGCGCGGCCATGGGCTGGGAAGAGAAGGCGGTGCGGGGTTACAGCGAGTTCGTGCAAGCGGCAGAGCAGAGCCGCGGCCGGCCCGTCTTCGCCCTGTTCTGCGGGGACAAGGACGCCCAGGGCAGGAGCTGGTGCCCGGACTGCGTCACGGGTGAGTGGGGAGGAGAGCCTCCCCCTCGGTGGAGCTCCCCCGCGAGCTGCTTTCGGCCCCGGCCCAGTTTCGTTCTCTGCCGCACGGGTGGCTAAGTGGGAGGCCGAGACAGCGGTACAGAACAGCTATGGGCTGGGAGTAGCGGCCCCTCTTCTTCTGGGGGGAGGGAGATTTGCTGCGCCTCACCCGGTGTTGAAAGGCAAGCTGTCTTTGCGGGGTGTTCTGGGTCAGAGCTCGGTCATTTGAGACAAAGACATATTGCTGCTTATGGGAGCAAATAATCCCAGGGCATAGACAAGATGGCAAAGTCTTGAGGAAAGAATAGCCAATTTATCTCCCCCCATCAACTAGTCACTGGGCAGCAAGCAACACAGTACAGAAGCAAATTAAATTGCTGAGTGAATCAAAGGAAGCAGTACCGTGCACAGGAGGCAAAGTGGAGGAAAGTGTGGAGACTTGGACTTGAAGCAGGAAAATCTGGTAGCATGGGTAGCAGAGTCAACAGTGGAAGATGTTACAACTTTAAAATGTTAATACTGTAATGGAAACTTAACTATAAAACTTTTTTTTTTTTAGCTGAGCCAGTTGTGCGGTGTGAACTAAATAGCATGCCTGATGGATCTGTATTCATCTACTGCCAAGTAGGAGACCGACCCTAGTAAGTGATTAAAAAAAGTTAGGTTGTGCTATTTATGTTCAAATAATTCCTTAGTTCTTTTATCACATGGCTACCCCTTTGGAATTTGTGTAAATCTCATTATCCTTGTCCTCATCCAGAAGACTGGTAAAAGCTAGTTATGGTGAAGGATTATCCTAGTCATAAAGGTAATAAAACAGTTAAACTGTAATACTTAAGCCATCTAATCTAAATGCACCCATTTTATACATATTGGGCTAAGCTAACTACTTAAATCCAAATGTTGGACTTCAAGTAGTATTTAAAATGCAGAGAATAATCCATATGAAAGTTGCAGAATATCTCACTACTAATGTTGCACCAGTTAATTGTGATCCGGAATTTCCTGCAAGCATTACATTTCCAGTTATATTGATTGTAGTTGTACGTATTAAGAATACAAATTCAGACTTTTCTCTTTCCTCTGGGCTTTAGATTATAATGGTTAAACAAGAAATAGTAAAAGCTTTCTTATTCTCCAAATGCAAACTAGATCTTTAGCATAAACTTAACTAACCAACTCTTTCTAAACAGCTGGAAGGACCCCAACAACGAGTTCAGAAAGAAACTGAAACTAACAGCAGTGCCAACACTACTTAAATATGGGACAGTAAGTATTTTATTATTTGATCTGTGTATGCTACAGTGAAATAAAAAACAAGTTTGAGCTTGGCAAAGTGAACCAGATGCTCTCCACTGTGCAGCTCTCCTGATGTCATTTGCTCCTTTTTAAACTAGAGCAAACTGTTAAAAGGACCTCAATCTTTCTCCCCTTCTCAAATTCACTATTTAGAACTTTCTCAAGAGAACTCACTTTCTGCAAAACTTTACTTGCACAAATGATTGTGAAAACTGACAGATTATCAGTACGTAAGTGGAGCTAGCTCTTTCAAAAGAGTTCAGAACCTATTCTTGACCTACCATAGCTTTGCAGTTCCCTTTTGGAAAATCTAAAGAAAAACCAGTAGAGGCTGTGGGAAAATGAAACAAGAGACCGCAAAAAGCACAGTATTTGGTATTCTTAGCCTTTGTACTTTTTTTTTTTTTTTTTTTAAACACTATTTGGGTAAAGGTGAGCAAGAAAGCTGGGGGGAGGGGGATAAATTAATCTTCTGAACTGGATGTCAAATTTCTGCAGCAGTTTCAAACACCTAATTCACTTATATATGACATTTAGAAAATAGAAAGAACCAAATTATTAGCCTCTGGAATTTGTAAAAAGACTTGACACTTTGAACTGCCTTTCTGAAACCACCTTTTTTTTTTCTTTCAGCCTCAGAAGTTAGTGGAAGAAGAATGTCTTAATAGAGAGCTTGTGCACATGCTGTTTACTGAAGATTAAGTTTTCTCTCTAGTCAGTCATTTATCAGGAAAGTAATTACCCCTATCTTCACGATGCTGTTAATTTTCATTTCAAGGCATCATTTTGTATGGCCTTATCCATTCAGACTTTACACTGTCAAATGCACTGGCTGAGAGGCCAAAGTAAATTCCATGAGACTGCTGGAACAGAGAATAGAAAGGGATCTTGCAACACTAGAAAATTGTAACTAGTCTTTGTGCTGAAATAAACTCCTTGAAACAAATTGTGTACAGTAATCTTCTGAACAGGTTCAACATCCTCTATATTGATCAAGAGAGAAAGGGAAGTGCTTAAGAAACAGGCAGTGTTTAAGATGTAGTTGCATGCTCAACCCATGCATGGATAATGCTATTTACCTCATTGAAGGCTATGAGCAAAAAACCACTAGCTTACTCAATCTTAAACACTTAACTATGCTGTAGAAGTAAATGTCCCTGGCTATAGCTCAACATTGCCCACTTCTTATGGAAGGTAGAAGAGCAGACTAACCATAAGATTTAATATACAATAAACATATTCACTTTACATACCACATTACAACTTCTTGATTCTCTGCTTACAGCAATGATTTATAGATAAAGGAATGGAGTAAAGAGGTAGAGTAGGTGACTGGGGGGAAATAATGCAAAACTCACCTTTTGGAATTTTTTTTTTTTTTAACCCTTTACTAGCCTCCTTCAACTACACCGACTCCAGCTGAAGTTTAACTCAACAGGGAAGAAGAACCACAAACTCGATCCGAGGGGCCTAATGTAAAACCCTTCTAGTCCTAGTTTCAGCCTTCAGTAGATTTTTCCTTGTTTACCCTCTGCTGTTTCATTTAGATACAAGTTTAGTACTAAAGTAAGTTGATTGTAAACTACTGCTCTAAACCTGACAGAAATAAATGGGATACAAGAGTGTCCCCATAAAAGCTTGATACTCAAACAGTGTACAGATTATAAAACAGTGACTTACTATAAGACCAAAATTTTTAGAAAATGAGATCACAACTTCAACAGTAATCTCTGTACCTTTATTTTCTTTTAAAAGACATTCAGGAGAAAATAGTCCCTGGTGTACAATGAAGGGAGAGATACATAAAATAAAGTTAAACACTGGCTGTGAGGATGAAATTCAAAATTTTTTTTTTAAATATAGCACACTTCTACAGGTGCAGCTCCAACTGTCTTTCAACCTCCATCCCTAATTGCTGGGCTTTTATAGGCAATTATTACATCTGTTATTTTTCTCTTTCTAAAATCACGTTACTCTGGCCAACTGCTCATAAAGTGGCTATCTTCCACAATATAAGGCAATCTAAATTAATCCTTTTTTGGAAGAGGGCAAGATTAGTTTATCTGAATGAATACAACTATCAGGGTTCTCTCTCTCTTTCCCACTAAAAGGCTTCAGAGTTGGTACTAATTTCCCGTCATCACCTGCAACCTCTACTCTCACCATTTTGGTTTCTGCACCTCAAAATTTGGTATCAGCAAATCTCCATTAAATGGACAGAGCAGTAGACAAAGAATCATTAACAGTTAAACCCAAGTGCAGCATCAGCCAGAGGACAGCGTTGCTTCTATAGGGAGATGCACAATTAAGATTTTCTTTAACAGATCTAGTTTCAATTGTGCATATGGTGCCCTTGTGACAAAAGAGAGTTCCACATCATATGACGACTCCTAGCCACCTTTTTAGACCATCTTATACCTTGCCGTTATCATCCACATACTGCAGTTCAGAGAATGCCTTCTGACACAGACATTTCAACTATAAATTCTTGCAGTAAGCCAACTCTCCATGGTTAGACACCAAGGTAATAGGGACCTTTAGAAAACAGCATTTAGTTTTCAAAACAGATACAAAGATGAAGGCCTCTAATTAGTGATCTAAAGACAGTACTTTTTCTTAGGAAAAGAACAAAATTATCACTGAAGGTTCACAGCACACATTAACTACATCCCATAACAGTGGATACTGCTTATTAACAGGAAGAGTCACTTGATAAACCAAAAGTGTTCTATGTTAGCACATGAATATATGTAAATCACTAAGGCTGAAACTATGAAAGTCCATTTTCCCCTTATAAATACATGTATTGACATGAAGCAAGCATTGTCAAGCACTCATTTTACAGAAGTGTTGTTCTGTTGCTGCTGCTCTGCCAATGCTTGCTGGAGACGCATTCTTTTCCGTGAATAATGCTGCCAGTGAAGGATCTGCTGCTCATCAATGAATTTAGCACACTGAGCATTTACCAGTTCTTTACGGAAATGTTCATATTGAAGCAGCTCTAACATGTGCAAACACTGAGGATACCTAGATTAAAAACAAGCAGCATGTATTTTAATGCAGACGTTTACAAAGTTTATCCAGATTAAATATACTGCCACTTGCAGTATTAAAAATCCCTTATTCTTAGTTTATTCTGCTGTCTTTATATGTAAGATATTCGTGTCCTGTAATTATGGTGATGCATTCTTTAAGACAACATGGACAACATTAGAGAAGGAAAACAACCCCCAAATCTAACTGAAGCCCCCGGGTTATGTAGAACAGGAAAGAAATGCACGATACAAAATATGAAAAAAGATTGCAAAATTAAGATGTGTACACAACCATGCTGTACCCATTGTGTGCTGCAAAATAACACTCCAAGTGTTCTTTCTGGATCTGAACCAGTAGTACCAGAGTGTTCAAGAATATTTTCTGTGAATGAGCAAACAGCACCCAGGAGTGCACAAGTCACCACAGTGTTCAAGAACATTCTGTGAGCAAACACTGAAGCTTTTGTTGCAGGCCACCAAACCAAGACTTACTTGCATAAGTGATGGAAGGTAAGTGCCACTCCCTTATCTAAGTCATTAAATAAACAAGCTCTTCTCAAGAGACTAGGACTGTGGATGTATCAGATATTTAAATACAAATCAGCAGACTGTAAACAATTCAAATTCTGTTGTATTAGATGTGTACAGTACCTATCTTATTATAATGCAAAACACAAAATAACACTTACTTTAGATATTTGGCATATTCAGGTTCTTTCCAGTAAAGTAAATATTTAAGATAATTTACAAAAGATTTGTCTTTGAAGTACCCTCTCTGTGCAAGAACTGAAACAAACAAACAAGAGTGTCAAATTCACTAAGAAAGTAAATGATCCTTAAAACTAGAAATGGACATATGAAAGCTTTCTTTGTAGCCTACTGTACATTATTAAAGAAGCACTTCTACTTCTTTAAATGTTTTAAACCAGTTACTTCTGCAAATAACTTAGCCACCTTCCCCCTTTCCTGTGGGTCCATCTCACAGCACCAGGGCAGAGAAAAGACTTTTAAAAATAGGACATTGTGCTTGTAACATCATAAAAAATTGGCAGTGTGGCTGAGGAACAAGGATAGGGTTAACACCTTGAAATGACTTTAATTTTTTTTATTCTGTTTTTAATTGCATAAGCTTCAAGTTCATGGTGTCCCTTTAAAATAACTTTAAAATATTTTAATGTGTCCTTTAGCTGCTTCTGCTCTTTATTTAGGAACTTATATTGGCACCCAATGAGTCTCCATCCATGAAGATAATTGTGCAAAATAAAGTACTAATTAACAAAAAAAAAGTTATTCCAGCTGTAGAGCTTGTCCAAACAAGTCTTGCAGACTGAGCAATTTTTATGTTCATTACTTAAATGACCCAATACCCTTATTACATTGAACCCTTTCTCAATATATTTAGCAATCCAGAAACAATAAACACTGCTAACTAATATTCACTGCTCAGATCATCCCTGATGTTTCACTCCCAGTACTTACAGTTGAGGTAATTGGGGTTTGCCAGACACTGAACAAATTCCAACTCCAGTTGGAAACGAAGTCGATTTCCCGAATCCTCTGATATTGGGAGGAAAAAGTAGGTCAATACCAAAATAACATTCATTCTATGCAGATGAAAGTTAGGAAAACATTAATACAGGTCTGAGCTATACACAGACTATGAAGGGTTTGTTTCTCAGTCAGACCCATATAGATATCTGGAGTTAGCAGGAGATAAAGCAACACATCCCCCCATAACCAAATAATAATAGATTC
The DNA here is from genome assembly GCA_007922175.1 of Pelusios castaneus. Classification (NCBI taxonomy): domain Eukaryota; kingdom Metazoa; phylum Chordata; order Testudines; family Pelomedusidae; genus Pelusios; species Pelusios castaneus. The sequence continues at coordinate 3,147,904 of ML685879.1, forward strand.
ATTTTGTAATGGAATGATTCACAGTCAATAGTAAAACAAACAAGGAGTGCTGTGGCCCTTTTAAAGACTAACAAATTTAGCAGCCAATGAATTTAACAGTCAACTGTATGAATGATGTGCCTGAAATTTTTTTTCGGATCACGGATAAAAGAAAATGAATAATATTTGCAAGGGACAGATCCATGCAGCACCACGCTAACTGCCCCTGCCATGACAATTCCCCATTTATAAATACTTTTTGTGATTTATCAGTTAACAAGTTTTTAATCCATTTAATACCCATGCATCCTTAGTTTTTTTAAAGTAATAAACTATGTCAGATGGGATTAAATCAAATGTCTTACAGATATCTACGTAATAGCGACTTCTATCGGCCAAATTGATGATCACATAAAAAATGATACGAGGTTTGTTTGACAAGATCTATCTTCCATTAGTTGTGTGACTATCCTTTAATTCTTTACCGACCGCATCCCCTATCAGCCGTTCCATGCTTTTGGGTGACGGGTAGCCGATAAAACCGGGTGCCGAGATAAAGAGGTGTCAAAGCCAACGACTTTGGGCTGAGGTGGAGACGGCACAACAGTAAAACAAAGTAAAGACTAACATTTAACAGCCCATAGCAGGAGCGATGTGGCCCACATAAGGCCCACCTGCTTTGACCCAATGGGACCCCGTTTGCGGCTCAGTGAGACCCCCCCATTGCCTGCAGGGCTGCACCCCAGCCTCGTAACCGCTCAGCGAGGCTAGACCCGTGGTTTTCGAAGCACTGGTGGGGAGCCGGTACTGGGTGGCGACAGCCCCCGGAAGGCCTGGGCTGCATTGCTGGGACGCGGCCAGAGCGGGTTTTTTTCCAGCTGGGTCCCGAGAAAAGGGCTCGCGAACCAGCGGGCCAGGCACAAGCAGCGGGAGAGAGCCGGGCTGACCTGGGCCGCGGTGGGAACAGAGGCTCCCGGTGCCCTCGCTAGAGAGCGCTCCTGCCCCAGCCAGGGACCGAGCCCAGCGCCCGCCCGGGGAGGGGGCCGCTGGAAGGGCCGTTCACCCACACCCGCCGCGCCGGGGCTCGTGGGCCGGCTGGAGGCCGGGGTGTCTGGGCCAGGACCGGGGGCGGGATGAAGGCCCCACTCACCTGTCTCCATGGCGGCCGGCCCCCCGAGCCAAGCCCAAGATGGCGGTGGCACCACCCGCCTAGCGCCGGACGGAAAGCCTCACGGAACGCAGCACTGGTGCATCCTGGGAAAGCCGGCCGGGGCGTTGCTAGGGTAACGGAGAAGCTGCCAGTGACGTGCTGCCCGCTCACTGTGCCCTGAGAGAACGCTGCTCCCGGGCGGGGCTGTGGCGTCGTGACGTCAAAGTGCGACAGCCATACGGGAGGAGGGGGGTGTTGCGCTGCTCATGACATCACCCATCATCCAGCATGACATCACCGTGCATCAAAAAAATGAAATCACACTCACGGGGGAGAGGGGATGTTGCACTGCTCATGACATCACCCTGGGGAAATGCTGCATCCAGCATGACA
>ML685879.1:3154425-3196537 GCA_007922175.1 Pelusios castaneus
AAGCGTCTGACGAAGTGGGATTTTCTCCCACGCAAGCTCATGCGATTAATAAATCTGTTAGTCTTTAAAAGTGCCACAAGACTCTATAGTTTTAAAGTTTGCACTGAGTTGCTAAAACTAAAGCATACCGTTTAGAATATTTTCTAAAGGAATCAAAGTTCAGTTTTGTGTAAGTAAACTCCCTTTGCAATAATTGACCTTTACTTCCACTCTTTCAGATGGTGCTTGCCAAAGTATTATAAGCTTTTGATTCTTGAAAAAACAATGATATATAACATTTGCTTTGCAGTACTTAGTCATAAGAACAAATAAGAATTTTTATATCTATATTTTTAAGTTAGTTCCCTAAAAATGTTATCCTTTTTTGCCCTAAAATAATTAACTAAAAGGGTTAAAATTCTGTTAATATTACCCAAATGAATACTAGCCATGTGACAGTCTATCTAGATAAGCAAGTAGGAAATCTTAGAGACTGCATTCTTCACAGTTTCTTGCAACCTCAAATATAATGGCAACACAATTTCTACAGGAGATAGATAAATTAAACATAAGTGACCCCAAAGAAATTACTAATTTAGCCATAAAGTGGGTTCAGAAGACATTTCCAAATGTGGAATCAGTTGCCACAGAGACATTGCAATGCTGGATGGAAGAGAAGCCAGAGGAATTAATCATTCTTGTAAGTGATTTATTACCTATAAATGAGGACAAGTAGTCTGTAATTAAAAACAGTCTTGGTCCGTTGACTACCTAATTTAAAGGGGTAATGTTTTTTCTGTATTCAGCAAGTACTTTGTATAAACCTGGCTGTCCAGTTAGATTTTTTTTAAATTTATGATCATCGAGTTAGTATGCCAGACCTCTCTTTTTTCTCTTCTCCCTTTGCTCCGCATCCTCTCCACTTTGCACAAACAGCGCATCATAAAGCAGGGTATAGTATAGGACTCTAATAAGATTTTGTCTCTTTGTAGCATGATGTATCCAAGAACCTCAAAACACACTGGGATCAATCCTCTATGTTAATTGCTTTCTACCGTTCTTTCTTGATCTGATTGTGTGATGCACGCTTGACTGTGACCAAGAAAGTTATAATCATGTTTACTCCGAGGGTTGTATCTTCAGCTGCAGTAAATTGAGGTAACACCGTTGAAGTCAATGGCACTAAGCAGATGTGCAACAATTAAGGATCGGGAGGAAAGTTAAAACTACAGACTTGAACATGGGATTTTTCAAGAAAACAAACAGAAGACTTTCCCTTGCCGTTATTTATTCGCAGGCATTGTTACAGTGTGTCTGCTAGCATCTGAGCACCATTTACTTATGCTGGGCCCTGTCTGTAGGCCTAAACTAGGACTTTTCACACTGCTTTTCTAGCACAGGTGCTGCTCCTAATATAAGGGGTGTTGTAACTGAGGTGCACTTGTGTTTGCCACACTGCTATCTAACCCAACGTTAGTGCTTCTCTAATGGCTCGCACTGGTGAATCATTAACACCGCTTTTTGCAACACTGGATTTTCCATTGAGGTCTCCCCAGCCAGTGCCTAACCACCCCAGCCTTAGCGTACTTGGAGATTTAATGATGCTCAGCATAAAGACATGGTGCTGCAGGAAAAAGGAAGATTATAGTGGCAGCATGCTTGGTCTCTAAATGGGAACCGCTATTGGGTAAGAGAGCTCTGTTTTAGCTCTCCTTGAAGCGGCCTGTATTATTTGGAACTCTTGGACTGACCGGAGTTTTAGTCCTGGTTCCCAGATAGGTATGTGGGTCAGTGAGTGGGGTAATTATAGATAGATACCGGGCTTTTTTTGTGATGGTACTGAGTACTGGTACCTTTTTTTTTTATATTGATGCAGCCCTGGCTCCTGTCGCTGCCTATGGCAACTCCAGATCCTTGGCCGATTACCAGCCCAGCACCCTTTGGTTTTTTTTAAACAAAAAAAGCACTGGACAGATAGATATGGATTCATTACAAATCCATACTGCAACAGATGTTGCTACAGTCTAGAGATTCCGAGGGAAGTGAGTGGGAAGAAAAGGCGGGGTCCCAGGGAGGCTCTAAGAAAGGAAACTATAGCTTTGCTAGGTTATGCTGTTAACTTCTCGCACAGAAAGTTTCCATTTTAATTTGCAAACCCCACTTCAAAAACAGCCACCCTCTACTGCCTTTTCTTCAGGGAACATGAACTACAAAGGTCAGTCAGTCTCTACAGTGAAAGCTTCATTCATCCAAGTTATGTCACAGTGGGAGCAGTCAATAAAGGGAACTCTTTGAAAACGCAAACCAGAGCTTCATTTTGCATCAGCCTTCTGGGCAAGAATTTTTCTTCTGAGGTTGCCTGTTTGTTCTAAGTGTTATACATATCTGCTTTGTTCAGCCTTTCAGATGTAGGCTAAAACAAACCCCTGTGGTCTATCGGTGCATATATATAATCACTTTGCTGTATTTGTAGATTAAAATACTTTAAAATGTCTTAAAACTTATCTGTTACAAATTGACATGCAGCATGGATTTTTGTTTTAGGGGGGAGGACTTGGAAATTGGGTCAAAAACATCTAAGAACAACTTGTTCTTAACTTTTGTTAATATAATAGGGTTGCTTTTTTTCAGACAGGATCTTAGTGGTTGTGGAATACTACCATTATCATGTTGAAAAGTACAAAGTCACTCCCCGGTAAACACAGACTTGAGGCTAAAAGGAGAGATCAGACGGATCCCACGTGTCTGCTTTTCTATTCTGGAATGCAACTTCGCTCCCAATAGTGACTTCAGTGAAAAGGATTCTATGGAAAGTTTGACTCACTCAGGAATCAAATTAGTATGTAGGTTTGCCAAAATCAAGTCACGAATCTCAATTATTGGCCAATAAAATCAGAAATAAATTGAAAATCAAGCACATGAAACAAAGGCCAGGAACATTCTCTATGGAAATATTTTTTAAAAAAACAAAAAACCTGGTTAGTTTGTATGGGAGAAGCCAGAACCTATAACTGTGTACCCCTCTGTACTAGGTTATAGGTTAACTTTCCTATCTTCAAAGAGTCTGACGAAGTGTGATTTTCTCCCACGAAAGCTCATGCGATTAATAAATCTGTTAGTCTTTAAAAGTGCCACAAGACTCTGTTGTCATTAAAAGTAATGTAAGTGAAAGCTGGGTTGTAAAAATGATACCTTGCTACCATATCTAAATATCCCAGCACCTAAGTGACAATAAAGTTAAGCTCTTGCTATGTCATTATCACTATTCTGTTTAGTAACACCTAAAGATAGACGGTACCAAGAAATTTTGCCAGTTCCAGAATGAAAACCTGGCCCCATGAAGGCAATGGGAATTTTGCCATTGACTTTCACGGGACCAGAATTTCAGCACCTCATTTCATCCTCCACAAATGGGATCAGACTCAATTCATACTGTCAATGTATGTAGTCTCTCTGTTGATTGGAAAAACGCTTCCCTTTAAAACCTGAGACATTACATAAGGCACTTGTTCCCCTGCAGGACTCAAGTGCGTAAGTTTTTCATGTTAAAAACAAGGTGCTTTCTGTGTGAATAGTGGACCTTCACACAAACAACTTTACACAGTGTTTATAAAAACAATTTTTCCCCACTCAGTCATGGGGCTTATACAGAACATTACAACCTATAGGACAGGTCTTGTAAGCTTTACTCCTGGTGAGTTGTGCCTGACTCTGTGAATCCATTCGAAGAAAATGGATCCACTCATGGAGTAAGCTACTGTATAACATGAATAAGGGTGACCGAACCTGCTGTTACTAAATGCAGTCCCTTCTGGGATGTGAAGCCAGCACCCAACCATCCTGCATACACTGGAGAAAATGGATATGTTGGTCAAGTTTAAAACCTTATTCTTATACAAAATGCCATTACATCTTCACTCTCTACCTTAAGGAAGTAGTATGTTGCTTAAGAGCTCATCTACAAGATCTTAGCACATTTAAATGTGTTTATTTATCATAGAATGATAACAGATTGAAACAATCACTGCCATGATTCAAACCAGAGGTCCCAGGAAGTGTTGGCATTTCCTACCCTGTATTCAAACCCATATAATTAATCTTCTCCAGCCTATGCACCGTAAACGTCTTTCCCCATGATCACCCAGAAGGCAGTCTTTTCACTATGTATGTCAGTAGGTCTTGAAAGATGTTACCCGGAGGAGGTCAGACAGAATTGGTGCAGACTGTTAAAGATCCTGTTTCAAATACGGTTAAATAATAGAGACCAGGGTACACATTATGTTCTATTTATAACAAGCCTGTACAAAGGCTGCAATTTTTTACTCCAGCTCTATAATTGTAACTCAGTAGCAGCCAGATCATAGCTATCGCTGACTGAAACGATTGTTAGAACACATTTAATTAAAGACTTAACTTTTTGCTTGAATTTTATTTTTGAGGTCCAAAGATTGGCAGGTAATGTGCATTTCACAAAGTCCATCCTATGATAGCCTTTGCTAAAACATTCTTCATCTGGAGTTTATTAGACACAGATGAAATTTTAATCAAGATGAGTTTGATTGTCCAAAGACTCAAGTTTTTGTGGCTTTTGTGAACATAATTACATAGCACATCCCCATGGTACATTCCACCTCCACAAAGCTCAGAGATAGCATAAAACTTCATGCTGAATATTTTAAACAGTCATAAAATATTGTCGGTTTTATTTTAATGAGTTATAGTTGTTCAAAAATTGGCCAATGTTCTTTTCTCAGGACACCCGGAGTGCAGCTGAATTTGAAGTCAGTCATCTGCCAGGGGCAATACTCATTGACCCTCACAGTGATACTCTACAAGAATTTGTGCAGAAACAGTTCCGTCCAGGTACAGAAGTAAGCAAGCACATCTGGGGCCAGAGTTTCAAAAGTGTTCAGCCTATGGGGTGCTGGAGATGACTGGAGAATGGCTTGGTACACATTCAGATGAAAATTGGGGAAATGCATAGTCCACCTTTTAACAACTGTATGGAGCAATTTCTCAGCCAGAGCCAAGAATCTGGGCCCTAATATTTCAAACAAATAAACAAAAGACTTACTTGGGTTATTCACAATGCTCAAGGTTATGAAGATGAAGCTAATGAAAAATATATTTTATTTTTCATCATACACTCAGGATTATTATTATTATTATTTTATTCTCTGAATGGCACTCAGCCTCAATGGTGTAACTGCACTAGGCAATTTCTAGTTATTGTTACATTCAGGTTCTCATGCGCTGGCACAGAGCTGAAGAGCCTGTGTAAAGAAACTCTAAAGGGTATTTCAATTTGAAACAATCATTTTCACTGATATAATCACCATAATTAATATTAGATTTTGTTATATAAAAGGAGATGATCTACATTTTGTGTCTGAATTGCTTGACAAAGATTCTGGGATATGCTTGTGCTGAAGCCATTATTGCTTAAATAATCATAAAAACAAACTAGAAGTATTACCAAGTCTCATGATAATTTAATGGGTTTTTAAGCATCTCAGCTATCACTTAAAGAAAAATTAAGTTCTCAGTACTCATGGATGCAAAGCTTGAAAATGCGACCTCCCCCTCACCCAGAACACTCTAAGATTTAGAAACTAGAAGTTGAATAAAAAGAACCCCAAATTCTTTTTTTTTTAAATAATGATTTTTGAGAGCCTGAGTTTCCATTGTTCAGAGTTGACAAGACTGGACTAGTGAGAAAATGCTTGCCATTATATATAACTTTTAACACCATCCTTGTTTTTCTCCTCTGTTTCAGAGACACATAAAAGTATCATTTGCTATTGCACTGTAGGATATAGGTCTTCCATGGTAACCCAGAACCTAGATGAGTTCTTATCAAGTGAAGCTGGCCAACACCCCAAAACTTCCCTGAAGGTTTATAACGCCGAAGGAGGGCTGATAAAATGGGCGACTGAAAGAAGGCCAATGGTGGACAAACAAGAGCACGCCACTCATCTCGTTCATCCCTACAATGCAGAATGGGCCAAACTACTGGAACTAGAGCTACGAGCGCAGATCTAAAGCATTTCTGCAAGTCTTTTCTTGATAGAGGCCTATAAGTGCAAGACAAATTAATAATAATATTGAGGCTCTGACCTCAACTGTGTCTTCTAGGCATAAACATAATGCTACTAACAGTAGAGGATTACGTTATGCATTGTAAGTTGTTTTAACTGGTGTGCAGAACTGGTTTAAAAATATTAAGCGAAGTTAGGTGGAGGAGGAACTGAAGTCAATGCAGACTCTGAAATCTAAATTAACAATGAATGAGCACAGGACAGTGAAAAATTCATCTGGAGTCTGGTGAAAAGGTAAATGCAGGGAACGGATCTGGAACATGTTATTGTGCCATGGTCTAAGAAATGTAATAGAGGCACATCAATCTTCTTCCTACTCCAAGATGGAACAAAACATTTTAGCTTTATGAATCCTTTCCTTCAGTCTCCAGTTCTGTCACTCTGGCACCTGTCATCAGTTGTTTTTTTTAATTAATAAAAAAAATACAGCTAGAATCCCAAGGTCCAAATCATGATGAATGGGAAAGCAAAGCAACACATTTCTAGCAGCTCTGTTATTGCTTAAATTTTCTGGTGCAATCCTGTACTCACCAGCTAGCTTGTCTAGCTCCATCTATTCTTTCTGGAAATAGCATTTGGACCAGTCATATAGGTAAAGAGAGTGAGAGCATGAGCTTAAATGCACAGTAACTGGTCAATAAAATATGATTAAGTGAGATGTTTTCCTGCTAGTGATTTAGTTTCTAAACATACACAAGCTCACCCACATGCGATGCAAATAACTTTCATTCTTGGCCCTTGCAAAGGTGATGCACAAATAGTTACAGTTTCATGGAGGCATAAATAAATATTGGGGAAGAAGTATAAACCCTCTCTTTAACTGCATTCCAACCAACCTGTCCATGCTTATTATTTGCTCAGTTACTGTATAATCTTGACTGCAGCTCTGAAATCCTTAGGCAGCATTTCTAAATATATGCCCCCTCAAGTTAGTTACTGTACTCTTTAGGTGAGTGAAAATAGCACATCACTGTTTGAAACTTGGTCTTTTCTGAGGCCACTTCATTTTTAAAAAAGCTGCTGACTTATTTTAAATAGTTGTATATAGAATACTACAGCTAAGAAAAACCTGAAACCATTATTTTAATTTCCGAGGTGCCAGATTTCACAGTTTTACTCTGGCAAAAAAAATAAATAAATAAAATCATCCCAACTTTGAGTGATTGGGATGGGGTTTTTTTTTTTGCTTTGTTTTGTTTTGGTCTTAACTTTCAAATCTCCCAGCTCTAAGGACTGATTGAAAGCCTGTTTCTCCCAATACGCGCCTTTCCATTATTTCAATGGACGTTGGCTAAGGTCCAAAGTCACTGGCCCTCTGCACGATTCACAATGAACACAAAGGCAAGGGAGCTGAGAATTCTAGAGTCAGTCCATCAATAACTTGACTGAATGACGCTTGTCTGCCTGTGGCTGAAGACGGAGAAGTCAATGTTTGGAAGATCAGATTTTATGAACAGAGAAATCAGTGAAACATCTAATTGAACTAGGCTAAAGGCAAACAGTCTGGGCGTCCAAGGCAAGAAGGTTGGGTATTTGGTGAAGGAGGTATAACAGAGCTAGCAGCTGTCACAGAAGAAAGGGTCAGGGAGACGTGCCTGTATTTCTTGCCCACAGAGAACCAGTTCAGAGCAGACTGGTGCTTCTGAGTGGCCAAGGCCTCCTCATGACCACAAAACACAGGGGGACAGTGCCTGCATTGTAAGTCAGGCTCCTCAGGGAACTTTTAGGCAGCATGACCATCAAGTTTCTTGTATCTTTTGGGTCCGGAGGGAAGCAGCAACACTCCAGAGCAAGGAGGTGGGCCCTATCAAGCACCTGTTCTGAAGCCACAGGGGGCAGAAGGTGGTCTGACAGATTTGATGGTGAGGCCAACCTCTCAGTGGACTGTAAAGGGAATAAGAACGATGAGCTGGGAGCAGCTAATGTTGCCCTTTAAGGACGGGACAGTTTCTGTGGAGCACAACAGCAACCTGAGCACTTTTTCCATTCTGATGTTCTCTCAGGTGAGGTTAGGGCTCATTCCTTTTTGGGGCGTGTGCCCTCTCCTGACTCTTTCTTAGCATTTGCCTCATGGCCTTTGCATTGGGACTCAAGGTGCCTCCACCCCCTCACCATCCCTCTGTCTCAGCTGGAACACTTGGGGGTGAGCTGCCCTGTTAACATCACAGAGTCCCTCTTGCTTGGCTCTCTCACAATGACCTCTCATTTCCTCAACCAGCAGCCAGGAAAACAAAAAAGAAAGCTGGGACTAGCTCCCCTAGGCCTAGCTGGCATTGAAATTCAGCTCTGAAGTCAGGGACCTGCCCCCCTTCCCCATGTTTGGCTGTGTCTACACTTGCTAAAATTAGTTTGAATTAGTTAGTTCGAACTATCTAATGTGAACAAATTTTAGTTAGTTCGAATTAGCTTAATTCGAACTAGCATGGCCACACTGAAACGTTAGTTCGAACTAGGCAAGCACTTGCTTGAGTTCGAATTAGCAATCCCTATTCATTCCAATGGCCGGTTAATTCGAACTAAGAAATTAGTTTGAATTAACATGGCCACATTGGTTAATTCGAACTAGCTAGTTCAAATTAACCCCTTAGTTCGAATACCCTATTCGAACTTATTAGTTCAAATTAAGGAAGCCCTTAATTCGAACTAATGAAAGCCTAGTGTAGCCATGGCTTTAGTTAGTTCGAATTAAGCCTCCTTAATTCGAACTAACTAGCCAGTGTAGACATAGCCAGTGTGAGGAATCAGAAGCATTGTTTGTAGCTTATAGGGAAATCTGATTTCAGTGTCACCGATCAGTACTGAGAAAATTTGCTCTCATTTTGCAGCCTGCCTTGATCCTGGCATTTTCAAGTGCCTATTCCTGGTTGGCAGCGTCATAGCGAGCATGCTTTTTTTTTTTTTTTTGGTAGATATTTACATTGGAGGGAAATGATAAGAAGGAAGAAGGATATGAGTGCTGGTGGTCAGAGCAGCAGGAATGGGTATAAGATTCCAAGGTTCTCTTTCCAATTCTGGAAGAACAAGAGCAAGGTCGTCTGATTCTAGTGGTCAAAAGGAACAGACTGCCTTGGTTACTTAATATCTTAATGAGTTAACAATCTGCCAGAGTCAGTTATCTTAGCAATAAGAAGTTGCAGATGGACTTTATTCCAACACCACCATAACCCCAAAATAAGTTGACTTCTGTACAATATGTTAGTTACAAAACGACCCAACTAAATATGCTCTATAAATAGGTTACAAAAGTAAGTGAACTTAGAGATTCCAGCTACATAATATAAATAAGGTTCGCCTAGAGGTTGCTGACTTGAGCTCTTCGGTGGTATGTCTAGATCGCCACACAAAAAATAGAGCCACCCAAAATCAGCAGTCACTTTTGAAAATATTGGGCTTTGCACCTTGGTCACACACGAATGACAAGGCAAAGATTCAAACCCAGATTATCTGTGTACTCCATTTGTTTTTGCCACATGTCCTTCCGTTAAAAGACCTAGAGCCAATTCCAAATTTTGATCACAAGTGAACTGTATTTGATCTCCATTTTGAGTGTTTTAGGCCAGGGTGAGATTTTCCAAAGCACTCAGCATTGGCCTCACTCATGTCAATGAACCACTGATTTCAATAAGAAGAATTAGACCAATGGCAAACAATTCTGAAAATCCCACCCTTACTGACTTAAATGTTAGAGCTGGTTAGAAAACGTGGGGGAAGAGAAATTTCAACAGCAATGGGAAAGAATAGTTTTTGGTCAAATTTTTCAGTAGAAAATTTTAATCCAAAAACTTGAAAACCAATTTTATTTTATTTGAGGTTTTTTTTAAACAAGAAAAACGAAGCATTTACAGATGAAAACCAAACTTGTTTGTTTGTTGCTTAGATCATTTATAGGTTTTGCTTTTCCAATGAATAATCAAGGAAAAGGAAAACAGATGGGAAAAACAAATGCCATCTTAACTGAATACCCAATTTTTCATAAAATTAAAATTGACAGAAATTTTCAATGAGTCTCACTAAATATTCATTAAGTCACTAAAACCCAAACCTCATTATTGGTAAATAGTCTGCACAGGAGGTTTGTTTTGTTACAAGGAACATTCAGTCCCTCCTAACTTTTCAAGAATCTGGTGTCTATAGAATCAATGATCTCTGGATGCTGCAGATTCCATTTCTGGCATGAGGTATTATTTGAAAACATATTGCTGTTTGACTCATTGAAAAGCTACTTTTCAAAGCTGGCCAGACAGTAATTTTGCACAGTTAAATAAAATGCTTAAATAAATAGGAGGAAGATAACATCTTTCTTATAAAAGAAATTCTTACTTCTTTATGGCAAGGATCTACAAAACACAGTAATGAATGACTTCTATTCACTTCGTATAGCAAAGAAACCCAAATCACTAAAAAATAGATACAGTTCCTAAATTATGATGCAATCACCAACTCTATTTTTAAGACATTACAGTATTATTGCTAGAGGTAAAGTTTTATTTATCAGGCACTTTATGTCCATTATCATCCCTCTTTCTTCATGCAGTTGACAAGTTCCAGAGGGTAGCTGTGTTGGTCTATTTCAGCCAAACAAACAAGGAGTCCTCTGGCACTTTTCAAGACTAACAAAAGTTATTTGTCACATGAGCTTCCATGGGCACAATCCCACTTCATCAGATGAGCAAAATGGAAAATTTAGTATGTTAACTGAAAATCTATAGCTACAGAGAAGGGACCCGCCCTATATTATATGTGCTATATTTTCCATTTCATTCATCTGACAAAGTGGGATTTTGACAACGAAAGTGTGTGCGATAAATAAATTTGTTAGTCTTTGTTAGTCGTGAAAAGTGCCACTGTTTGTTTCCATTTGGTTGTAACTTTCTTACATAGCCATTGGGGGCAAAGAGAGGTGTTGAAACATTTATTGCTGCCTGAAGCATTTTTGGAAATATTTAGTGAAGTCATTTGAGTCAATCTGGACATAAAAAGTGCCTAAATATGTGTAGAGGGCTGTGTTACTGAGGGATGCTTAATGTTTGCAATTCCAGACATTTTAAAAAATTAACTGAGTAACTTTAACTTTACATTAAGATAGTGATTCTCCCTAATGATGTGGAAGGACTATGAAATGGTTAGAGCAGTGGACTGGAAATGAGAACATCTGCATTCTATTCTTTAGCTCTGCCACGGATGTGCTGAATAACCACATTTAAATCACTTCATTTTTCTCTACTTTCTCTTATGCGCGCATAAAATGGAGGTAATATTAATACTGACGCACCTTACTTATTTCGAGGTATCCTGAGGCTTTATTAATGATAGTCAAGTACTTCAAGAGCCTTAGAAAAAAATAATCCATGTAAGTACTGTATATTAGTCACTGATTTTTACTTGTACATAAATCTAAAGAAATCATATAAGTAATAGCATCTTGCACTAAGGATGAGCAGCAAAGGAATACAGCACTAGAAAGCTGTTGTCGCATTGTGTCTTAGGGTTCCCTTTATACAAACTGGCCACTATCACAGGCATGTTACAGCCCGCAGTAGTACGGCTATGGAAGGTTATAAGCACACTATATTAAAAGATGTTATGAGTGGTTATAAGTTCTGCTTTTATAACCTGTTGGACTCTATAACAGTCTAATAGCCACATAGAAATCCTTTCTAAACACAGCTTTAAGACCAAGCTGGATCTGATTCCAGTCGAATGTGGTGGAAGAGAGCAGGAGAGTTCCTGGGACTGCACAAGTGACACAGGGAAAAATGTAACTGAGGAAGGACACAACCCCTCAGTTATTTTGCGCAATCCTATGACATGCACGGCTACATTTGGTACGTGGCACCGGCTTCTTCAAACAATGCTTTGAACAGGGAAAGCAGCCAAACAGTCAAGCACAGCATGTGCTGCTACCGATACCTGGAAGAGTTTTCAATCTCGCAAGCAAGTCGGTGCCTATTGCTCTGCTGTGAAACAGTGCTACCAACAAGAGTGGCCATTGTCCAGGAATTAGAAGGAGAGATTGGATTGTTCTAATACGAAAAGGTGCCACAATGGCACAGACCAGACCGAACAATATAGGAAAGTCACACGTTTATTTACACACGGCAGAGTACATTACAAAACAATCCACCATTGTACTCTTCTTTCCACAGTGACCGTGGATGTTGAACCCCCTACAGTCAGTCTATGAAAGATGCAATTTGTCTGCCATTATTCTAACAAAAGACGCACGTTCTGGGTGGTGTGATTTTAGGGCTTGTTCTGGCAGTTGCATTTGAACCACGTCAGTAGGCTTTTTCCTCTTGGCTGATTCCCACTCTCAAGCCCCGATGCAAAAACTCTTCAGCAGATGCTTTCGCCATATTCTGAGGTTTTGCTGTTTAGAACAGAGATGAGACAGAACACAAGGACTGAACCTGTCAAAACTTGACAGAGTTTAGCCAAGCTCTGGATTAATGGATTCTTTTGTGGCCTGATCCACAGTGGTGATTTAATTGGACCTCCTGCATAGCACAGGCTCGCATTCAGAGAAACCCCCTTCCTGCATAATACAGGCTCCCATTCAATAACCCACACTGATCTCCCAGACAATAGGAGGCACGGTTAGGTGCTCAGGGAATCTTGAACTACTGCAGCTTCATGAGCATAAAAGCAGGGTAGGGCCAAGGCAGATTTCCAAAGATGGATTTCAAACAAAGAGCACTGGATTTGCTCCTGAGAAGGAAAAGCAAAAGTTTAATGCTAGCTGGATATTGGCAACGCACTGAGCCCCAAAGAATCAGGCTCTGAGCATGTGACAAACAGGAAGTGGTTGGTGTTCTAGCTGGCCCATGTAAGAGCCCTACTCTCTACCTGCATAGCCCATTCAGGCGGAAAGCTCTGATGCTGCCATATCCGAATGCTGTTCCTTCCACATCCCACTGGCATACATTTCGAGCTAGGAGCCCACTGCATGGGGAAAGGCTGATTTCCGTACCCAGCACGGCAACAAGAAACAAAGCCATCCACTCCGATTGCCGCACTTGGTCTAAAACATTAACCTTTTAAGAAAGAATCAGGGGAAATGTTCCCAACATAGATTTCTACAACGATTTGTACACAGAAATTTGTTCATGCATTGCCAAAAATAGATATGTTTACTCAAGGCAGTGGCAGAAGATGATGTATGTGCTTGATGCTGAAGAAAAACCTGCTTGTGCCTATTATTGTAGAGATGGTGTACAAGCCTTTTTCTTCCTTAAAGGCCAGATTCTGACACCTATATTTGGATTAGATATTACCTTATTGCACAGGGTAATCTCACTGAAATGAATGGCATTTTTGTGGTGTAAGGTACTACTCAGCACAAATATAGGTGCTGGCCAGGCACTAAATAAAAATTCCTTCCCCATATGGCTGCTCAGATCAGTATCAACTTGGATGCTCAGCCACTCACTTTGCTGCACAAGGGAGAGGGGGCACTGGACAGTCTGAAAAGCAGTAATCTAAGGTTAGCATTCAACAATTAAAGTTATTCATCCGTCTGAGGCAATTCCTCCCGTTTTAAACCACACCTTGAGTCTAGGCTTCAAACTGACCAGTTTCAAATGTGCGAAAGTCTACACTGCTTTCTCTAAACTCACTTTTTAGCAGATGTTAGCTAACATGATCTGACAGCACACCTGGAAATCCTAAACTGGGCAAGACCTGACATGGCTCTCCTGCGAACTTCTCTTCCCACAACCCAGAAGCTCTTCCCTGGGGCTGATTCTCCACTACATTTAGCTCCACTCATTTCAGTGCCAGGACCCAAACATACAATGAAGAATCAAGCCCTATGTTGGGTGGCAAGAAAAACAAGCAGTGCTGGAGAGAAGATGCAGTTCCCCCACTTGTTACCCCGCAGGTTCGTTTTAGTTAAATACAAGTCCATCATAAGGAAGTCAGAAGTTGCTTTAGAAAGAATGAGCTGATATTTACAAGGCAATGACGTACAAAGAGGACTCAATGATTACAATAAAAAGGGCTAAAACCCTTTGAAACCACGTTTTCTGTTCACATCAGCATATGCCCCCTGCTCTGTCCTCCCACCCCCCAAGAAGAAAACATCTTACATGCCCGCCGAGGAAAATAAAGTTTAATTTCCATTTCTGCAGCAATACAGGAAAAAGATCTCCTGACTGAGAGAAGAGAACTCAAGCAACAACCTCATTTTCTCTGCTTAGGAAAATTCCTCCCAGCTCATTCCTCTTGCGCACAGAGCTGGGGAATGGCTTTGTCTACACTGGCTCTTTTGTCAATAAAACTTTTGTCAGTCAGGGGTGTGGAAAAACACCCTTTTAGCCAACACACATTTTATCAACAAAAGTTCCGGAAGGGACAGTGCAATATTGGGAGGAGAGGCTCTCCCACTAACATAGTTACCACCGTCACTGGGAGTGGTTTAATTGTGCTGGCAGAGAGCTCTCTCCTACTGGCGTGGAGCAGCTATGTGGGAGACTTTACAGTAACCCAACTGCAGTAGTAGACATGTGCTGCTACAGGGTTTGTGGTCGAGACATAATCTACCTTAAGCCATTCCCAGAAACCTACATTTCAGAGGCAATTTTTTAATTAAGTTAATTGAGGCAGGAAAACTAAGAACTATCCCTATTTAGAGCTACCAGATCTCACATCCCAACTAGAGTGGGATGGATAAATGATTGTTTTCTGTTTGCTGGCAATTTTGAAAAGCAGAGGAAAAAAACTTCCAGGTGGAAGGAAACATTTGGTTTTGATTTTGATCGTATTCAAACACACTTGAATTTTATTTTTTAAAAAGAAAGGCAAGTTATGAAAGGAAAAGTCATTTCAAACTGAAAAATGGAAATGTGTCATTTTGAAAATGTTGAAACAAATCTGCAACAAGTTTTGGTGTTGCCAAATTGACTGGAAAATCTCACCCAGCTCTGGTCCCACTGGTCAAAAATGAGAATTGTGGGTTACTTTCCAGCAAAAAGGTCCTTGGACTCACTTTTGTGAAGTCACTGGAGCCCAAGGGCAATCAGTGTCTTAGGGCAGGTACATTGGGCCAGATTTACAAAGGTGTTTAGGCTCCTAAAGATGCAGATTCATGCCTAGTGGGATTCACAAAAGACATGAGCAAGTGAAGTGCCTAATTCCCATTGACTGCACTCAGTTTATGTCTCTGTTTAGACAAGTGTTGATCGGATGCCCACAACCATAACATTTTTTGCGTGGGCTCAGATCTTCCTCAACAGATTGAGAAATATTGCTTATTAGGTGAAGTTTAGCAACCACAAAACCTCATGGTAATCTGCTCTCTAAGCCTGGAGAGGACCATCTATTGCATTGGCACACTACAGACTCCCCGGCTTTATTAGGGCTGCCAATTCTAGTTGGATGTATTCGTGGAGTTTTCATCACATGACAATCTTTAATTAAAGATTAATCAAATTCCTGGAAACTCCAGGACAATCCTGAAACTTAAGAGATCAAATGCAACTTTCAGTGCCATCAGTGGGGCAGAGGGTGCTCAGCATTTTGAAGGAGCAGATCCTTAAACAATTAATTTAACTCATTATTAAACTGTTTTCCCTCCAGGAAATGCCTCTTGCTCCTGCACCAGAAGTTTTTGTAGGTAAATATTTTCCATGCTTTTAAAGGCACAGCAATAATTATTTCTTCCAGTTCTATAAAGAAAGTCGTATTTAAAAAACCCAACAACATTTAACATACATTGACTCATTAGGGACCAGATCCAGAAGCCCTCATTCAGTTTGATCCACTAGGGCTGCAGGATTTGGGCTCTTAAGCCTCACAACACTCCTGTGAGGTAGGTAAGTATCATTATCCTCATTCTGCAGCTGGGGAAACTGAGGCACAGAGCAATTAAGTTATTTCTGTCAAGGCCACATAATGAGGGTAGAACCAGAACTCAGGAGGTGCGTGGCACCCAGCCCTGTGATCATTCCAGTGGACCATGGCTTCCATTTAGTCTCCAAATACTAAATTAAAACCGTCCCCATGGCACTGGCCCAGAGATATGGCCAGATACCTCTGTGGCGATCTGCCACTAGCTGCTTCAGAGAAATTGAGAGAAAGCCTGGTGCTATTCCAGTTATAAATCAGGTGCTACAAAACACTGTACACACAGGCCCTTAGTCAGACAAAGTTCCATTAACGCCAGTGGGCTCAGTCCTGCAGGGAACCATGAATAAGGGGTTTCAGGACTCTGCCCAGAAATCGCTTTAAATTCACTCTCTGGTTTTTGCTATACTGTGATAGAAGTGTGTTCCCACTTAAAGCCAGTCTTTCAGGCCTTGCCTTCACCTCAGAATTAAAGAATTAACTAACACCCTTCTGGAAGGCACTTGAGGGTTGAATCTAGGAGGTTTGACTACATCTGGAAATCATACGGCCCATCTCGATCACTTCCAGGTCGTCTAATAAGGCACTTGCTCTGTTAAAACCACACATAATTCTGAGTGCACCTTTCACCAACACGAAGCTGGCCATCAGCCAACCTGCCGTTACTCAATCAGACTCTTCACAGCTGACATGCAAGGATTTGGGAGCGAAGACAAGGCCTCAGAGCTATTGCTGGCTCTGTACCGGGAAGGAATAGTTCTCACCCCACTGCTGAGCCCCGTCTAAATGAACCATTCTTTCATCAGCCTGCAAACGACACTCGCTGCAGCTGCTGACGCAGGGACGTCAGAGGACACTAACCAACTGCAGGCCTTGGACTGTATGCAGGGTCCAATGCGGATGATTTCCAAAGCGCACACTTGTTATATGAAAGTTCAATCCACTTTTTGCAGAGCAGCCTCTCTTCCATTTAATAATGCCAAAGAAAATCTTGTGATACTTTCCCATCTTGCTTGGGGACACACAAAGATCACAGGTATGATGTGAACCAGCTCCTCAGACTTCTGTACGGAAGCAGCAGGTACGGCTCAGTTGTGGCTGGAATGAGTTGGTTTGTGCTGGACCTGAAATTTAGACCTTGGAATGCTGCGTTCATTCTAACACGGCATCCAAAGTGCTCCTAAGGCTCTACAGGAAGTGGGGCAATGAGGGAAGAGTACAAGGGTTCCTTTGGGTTTTCTGATCAATCCTTTATTGTTCACTTTCCAGCAGTGGCGTTGGCCCAGGATGGGAAGGTGTCCAAGCTGAACATGGGACGTCCCCAGCTATTGATGGCCAGAGTGATGCAGAAGACTCCGATGAAATTCATCATTATTCCTGCTTTAACCTGGAGGGGGGAAAAACATAAACAAAACATCAGCACAGTGAGCCTCAAAAGCCCTGCCGGGACCCATTAGGGGAAACACAATGAGGAAATGCGAAGGCATACTTAGGGGACTGATCCTGTTAAAGCAGGAAAATAGTGTGCTTGCTGCTTTATGTTCTCACTTCAGTGGAACTGCCACGAGACATGAGGCAAACTCTTAACAGTGCAATTAGTTTGGAATCTTGAAAGACAATCAGAGAAGGTATCTTCCATCGCTGTATGCCGTAAAAAGGTCCCAGGATACTAGACTGACAAGGCGAGTGAAGTAATATCTTTTATTGGACTAGCTCTCTCACCATCAGAATGAAAGATACGGACTTCCCCACCTTGTCTGTCAAACAAGATGCTTCCATTGGCTAAGAGCCCGATTCTGCCACGCCGAGGCTCTGGCTACAGCGCCGCTTAAGTCAACGTACGTTTGTCGCTCTGAGGTGTGAATGAGACACCCCGAAAAGCACCAGTGTGGACAGCACTAAGTTGGTGTGAGAGCTACTGACACCGCTTCCGGGGCTGGAGTAATTCAGTTGAGAGGAGAGCTCTCTACACAAGAGAACTTGCAGTGATACAGCCCAGGGAACTCTGGAAATGCAGGACTAGAAAACTAAGTGACAGCCGTGATATTTACAGAAGCGGAGAATGGAAAGCATAGGCGAAATACTGGGGCATTGCAATCATCATCTTACCATGTCCAAAACATGGAGGTGACCGTAGGAAAACACGATCGCATTTGGAGGGGTCGCCACAGGAAGCATGAAGGCGAAAGAGGTGCTAAGAGTACAAGGGATCATGATGTACAAGGGGTTGATCTCTAGTGATTGCGACTGGAGGAAAAACAAAACAGATGTAACATTAACAAAGTTCAGACACAGAAGCAGGCAGAAAGTCTGTGAGATCCCGCAGAAGTGCTCAGCACTAGCCTGGCTCAGTTCCCAGTGAAGGCAATGGGCATTTCACCAGTGACTTCAACGGGAGTGGCTTTAGGACAGCACTGATCTCTTCTGAAATCCCACCCTTGAAGGCCCAATTATCAGACCAGCTGAGCACCCACAACTTCAGCTGGAGTCACGGGAGCTTTAGGTGCTCACCAAAAACATCAGGCCTTCAACAACTGTCTCAGTTCCCTATCTGTAAAATGGGGATACCGTAAACACTTTTTTACCTCACAGGGCATTTATGAGGATTAGGGTAAAATATTAGGCCTACATTTTCTTGTGTTGTGTTTGTATACTATCTAGCACAATGGGACACTATTGCACAACTGGGAAACCTTGGCACTACAAGAATAAAATATTTTGCCCTCAGCTATGGATACCCAATTCCCATTCAGGCCAAAGGCAATATGCATATGCATATCTGAGGGCAGAATTTGGCTCCCTCATGTTTTCAGAGCGTTTTGAAGATGAGCTATCTGTATCAGTAGATATTTACATGGCCCTCATTAGCGTAGTATCTGGTGCCTCACAGTCTTAGTCTCTCAGGGATGTAGGGCTGGAAGGGACCTTGAAAGGTCATCTAGTCCAGCCCCCCCTGCACGGAGGCAGGGCCAAGTAAACCTTGACCATTTCTAACAAGTGTTCATCCAAACTCTTCTTTAAAACCTCCTATGATGGGGATTCCACAACCTCCTTTGCAAGGCTATTCCAGATCTTACAGTTATTTCCTGATAGTCAGAAAGCTTTCCTAATATCTAAAGTAAATCTCAGGTGAAGAAGCCCACTACTTCTTGTCCTATCTTCACTGGAGACGGAGGACAGTTGATGACAGTCCCCTCTATAACAGCCCTGGACATGTATTTACCCTCACAACCCGCTGTGAGGTTTGGGAAGAAGGTCTGAAATCCAGAACCTCAACTGATATAAACAAGTGTAAATTAACAGACGTCAGTGAAGCTGTATTGATTTATGCCAGACGAGGGTCTGGCCTAAAGAGCTAAATATAATTCTTTTTTCCCTATATATTGAATCTCACTCGATCAGAGTTCTTTACAGGCAGGTTTTACAAGGCATACAGTCTTGCTATCCCGAAATTGCATTCAGCTAAAAGATCCCCATCATCATCATTTAATATGTGCTGCATCTGAAAAAGCTGTTATGTATTTGACGAATCGGTATTTTTCTTTTACTGATGCCCTTCTCTTTTTAATTAGTCATATACAATGGCTCTGTTCTCTAGGGCTTTCTAGGCATTCTCTCCAGTTTTGTATTTACAGACCTGCCAACATTGGAAAGGTTTTATTACCTTCTACATTCCCATGCAAGGAGATTTTTCTCCTAAACGCTGCTTGCTACATGGTTGGTCTATTTCACTTCACAATTCTCTTTTGGCTGCAGAGTAACACTTAAAAATGATGCTTGCTGCTTTTTTCCCCTGCACAGTATAATTTGGGGTTCTGGTCAAATTTATTTAGAGTTCTTTTATTTGATCTCTGACAACATTTTGGGAGGTTTGTCAGCGCAACACAGGGACTTGATTATAATTACTAGGTTCACAGAACAAACTTTTAAACATAATGCCCGTTTTGTGGGATTCTCCAGTCCCCAGAACTTCTATGTCAATTTAAGTCACTGCCAGCTAAGCAGCTGGAGTCGGGATAATTTTACTTGAAAGCAAAGGACTAAAATAAATTGTCCTTCTTCAAAAATAAAGAAAAAGCTATCTCATCTCATTTGTGCTCTGGTGCCAACTCTGCTCAAAAAAGGATGTGGCTATTTTTGTTTTCCTTATGTGTCTTCCTAGGATTTAAAGATGTTCTGATTTACTTTGTAGAAACGGGACAAGGAACCCTCTAATGATGCTCTTGTCTTCAGCGCTCTAGAAAAAAAGACAGAGATCGCTGAAACATCCAAGGAAATGAATGGAGACTGCTGGATTTTAACCAAGGAGAACAAAAAACTAGGAGGAAAAAAAAAAAACCTGGAGCCATGCAGGAAGACTTTCATAGCAGAGAAAAATAACATTTTATATGTATACAGCATTTGTCAGCCCAAGGGACCCTGAAGGGTTTCCCTGCATTCAAGGCTCAGCTCGATTCCCTACCACCCTGCACTGTGGGTCATCCTTTATACCAGTGCAAAGTGGGCGTAAAATGTTAGTCAGAATGGTGGCGGCTTACACCCATTTTGTACTAACTTTGCACTGCGGTAAATGACCACAGAAGCAGAGGGCAATGGAAAAACCAAGCCCTCAGCACTCAGCTTGTCCCCCTCTAAGGCAGAAAAGCATGTATGCATATGCTTAAGCCTATCTCTATTGACTTCAATGGGGTGTAAGCATATACATACGGTTAAGTCCTTCACTTATGCTTTATTTTCAGCTTGTGCTTTATGTCCACTGACTTCAATGATGCTCTCCCAAATGAGAGACCAAAGAAGCGAAAACTTGTGGGTGGGGACTGGCTAGCTCGGGGGGGAAGAGAGGAGGGAAATCTAATACAGAACTTTTAACCTCCAGGCTGATGGGTGAATACAGCTCAAGTGACTCAGACATCCTCACCAGCTGACTGGTGTCCGATGGGCTACGTTAAACGAGTTGGTGGCTCAGCCCACCAGTGGACAAGTGGCCACGTCACACAGTGGCCTCCTGATTGGCAGTCTCAGGAGAGACGCCAAGGGAGCTGAATTACTCCTCACTCCAGGAGCTGGGCCAGGCCATCCAGGCTGATGCACGTTGGCAGGACAGTACGGGGGATGTCTGAAGCACCACTGCCTGGATGATACCCGTCCTGTCGTAAATAAAGGACTCCAGAACTGTAAATCTGGCCTTTCTACCAGCACTAGAGCCAGCTTTGCTAGCTGATGAGTTAATTGCTATCTGCTTCCTGGAGTAGCCCTACATACAAAGTCCCTTGGCTTACAGTCTATGCACCATGGATGGCAGTAAACATGGTGTTGCTCTGTTTTTAAAGGCTATCAATTTTTCTGTGATTTTGACATTAATTTTCCCGTTCAGCAGCGAGGAAATCCATAAGAGAAATCTTACCAAAGATGCAAAAACAGGTAGGAAGAGGGTGGCCGTAGCAACATTACTGGTGCATTCGGTGAAGACAGCGATGACAAGAGACAGTATCACTGCAATGGCCCATGGTGGAACAGTGTGCAGCGGGGTCATCTGATCCCCCAGCCATTTCGACAGACCAGAAGCCTGCAAGATTAAGAGGTGTTTTTCAGCAAGACACAGGCCATCCGTAGCTGCTCAAGCTGTATGGAATATACAGCCATCGACATTAGTGGTTAGATCATCTGAGAGTTAACAAACCAGGTCATTTAACAGAACAAGTATTGTGACCTTTCCTAAAAAATAATAGTCACAAAGGAGATTCCCTGTCAGCTGGGAATTGTCAGCTTTATTTTCTGACTCTTGCCAGAAAGTAAATGTATTTTTGCCAAGTCGAAGCACAATACTGAGTTATATCAGAGACTAAGCAAGACAACTGCAAACATTTAATGAATGGCTCCCAAGAATCCTTGAAAGAATTGCTAAGGTTTCTGAAGATACTTAATTGATTGTTTTCTCCTTCATGAATTCTATCAGAGATTAACGCCGTTGGTTTATGAAGTTTTCTGCTATGGACTCCAAAACCACCATGGTTTGGATCCAACTCCAAAGTGTGGGGAAAGTTCCAGCCCAGAGTTTTGGTTTCACCCGCTGTTTAACGTCAGCCTAGCCACGACCACAAAGTTTGGATCCGGATGTGAACTTCCCCAGAGCATGGCTGTTTGGGGGATCTGGTTTTGATTCAGATCCATCTCAGCAGAGCTGCATGAAAGGGTTCAGACGGAGTGAGGATTCTTGCAAACCCGTGCCTATTTCTAGAGCTGAACTGTACCTTTTCTTAAGTTAGGAACCTTGGATCAGAGCAGGGGTTCGGTGAGTCCTGTGTCCTATCTCTGATGTTAGCCACTGCACGCATGCCAAAGGAAGGGTAAAGAAACCCCCTAGTGGATGATGTTGATAATCTACCCAGAGATTCTCCCTAATCCCTTCCTGAAGTATGAGGATTTATAACCCTTCTAAAGAAATCCGAAACAGCTCTGACACTCTTAGATACATTATTGCATTTCTGTTTTCTGGCCAGGAATAGAACAGGAATGACAACATACAACAAGAAATGCTGCTCTCCTGTTATTATTATTATGAGACGACCTTTATATTAACTTCGCTTTGTCTGTCTGTCTGTCTGTTCAGATGTCTGGATGTATGTATGCCCTGGGCTTTCCCACCTTTCTCCAGCGGATGGCATAATGTTTATAGGTTTTAATGGCAATGCAAAAGGTCGGCTGGCCAGTGTAGCATGTACAGTGGCCACTGAACCTTTTGCAAACAAATGCATTCATGGTGCTTGAAATGCCGCGTACCAGAAGTCTGACCAATCTGAATTACTTCTGTACTTATTTTGTCCCTTTTAGTGCATTGGTTTTAAGGTCGTCTATCCTAAAAAACTTGGGTTTTGATATTATATTTTTCCAGCTAAGGAAACCTCGAGGGAGATTTCCAGTCCATTTTGTAGATTCAGGTGTTTTGGAGAAGCTTGGGTAAAGCATTTGAACTCTCAGAGAGCAGTTCCATGAGGCAAACCCATCCTCGCCAGAAAACATTCACACTAACAAATAGAGAAAGGGCTGAGCTGCTGCGTTGCTCAGGCCACTGTTCAGCTCTAACTTTGATTTGGGCCCATTACTACAAATGAGGAACCAAAAAGGCAAAACAGAAAGGCTCATCCCAGACTCAGGGGCAGTTAGAGGTCAGGACATACATCGCTTCCTTTGGCCAAGGCGAATCCTCCTCCTAGAAGCAGCACAATGCTCCAGGGCATCTTCCTTTGAACCACCTTCCAGTCTAGCAATGGGGCTGGGAAAAAGGGTTCCATCACTACAAAAAAGAAAAGCAGAGCAGCGAATGCTGTGAGGAGAAGAAGATGATGACTTTGTTCTAGGCTGTGCACCAGGCTGGACACTTCCTGTAGCTGCCACCCCAATGCAAAGGAAGTGTTACAATCCAGTGACACGCCATGCATGTGATAGCCCAATACAGGCATGCTTGTGAAAAAACCTCCCATTTCAGATGCACAGTGACACTCCAGGGTTATGGCCATGTGCCAGCAGCAACTGAGAAGTGGGATTAGCTCTGGGGACTACATACACTGTGGGCTTGTCTACAGACTTAGCTCGTAACATGCTGAGGGGCGAATGTGCCATGCACTAGCCTTCCGCACGATAACTGTCTGCCCAGAGCCTGGGGCATGCGTGCAACGTGCTCAGATCTACCCTATTTGAAAGAGGAGTGGCAATGTACACTAGAGAACTTTTAGTGTGCAGTAATCTGGCCTGAGCTATAAAGACACTTTAGCTTGCCACACGTTGAGGCTTCCTGTAGAAATCCCCTAAGTCACAAAGGAGCGTGTCTTCCAGCACTCTCAGCTGGATCTGAGGAATGGCTTTACCACCTCAGCACAGTGAGTTCTTATCTCAACACAGAATCACAAAGCCGGACTGGCGGGGGAAAAGCTCCAAGCATCAATATTGTCAATTTTTCTTTCCATTACCTTCTTCGTTGTGTTCAGGGTTAAAGCTGTTTCGACTACAGCAGCTGAATTTGGGTTTAGTGGCAGGAACTATGAACAGTAATAGTGCAACAAAGAGAGCTACAGTGGCATCCGTAACATACCTAAAAAAAAAGCACACAGTTTAGACTATAGTACACCATTGTTCTGATACATGGCACCCCTCCAGCATGTGTACCATTGTCTCAACACATGGCATCTGTACAGCACACACACACACAATTGTCCCAGGACTGTACATGGTAACCCAGGAGTCCTATTTACTTCTGTCTGTACATTCTCTCTAAACTCTTTAGGAGTTTAACAACGTTCCGTACCCTGATAGTCCACATTCTGATATCCGCACTATCGAAAGTCCACAGATGCACACTTGTATCACCTTACTTAATATCTCTTTGCTATTATGTTGTGCCTTCCATTGAAAAAGAATCTCAAAGTGACTGCTCTACCTAACTTCTATTAGGTAGGGAAGTTTTATTATCCCCATTGTATCCCAGGGAAACGGACACAGAGTGATAATTAACTTGCCAAAGGAGGGCCCAAGTCACCTCTGAAAATGGATTTAGCTCCGGAGTCGCTTATGTGCTTATGAAAATGTTATACTGTAGCAAGTACCAAGTTCTCAAAACGTAAACCAGGGTATAGATATTGGACATTTCCCCTTCACATTTCAAAGAAAAAAAGAGGCTCACTTATGGATATTTTATTTAGTGCATGCGTCTGTTTGTTAATTGATGTGGGAAGGGTTCAAGTGTACAAAACCAATCAAAGCACCGGTCTCTGGGGATTGGAACTGTGAACTTGGACTGCAAGTTCTTTGGGACAGGGACAGCGTTTTTGTTCAGCGGCAGGCACAGTGGGTTGACTGGGACTCCTAAGAGCTACCACAATCGAAATAAATAAAACAATAATCATAATTAAAAAGCAGCTGCAGGTGACAAATCATCATCATCATCATAAATATCAGGTTTCCGGTGATACTGATGCATGTGATATGAGTAAAGACTCTTCTCAACAGGAAAGCCAAATGAAAGCAAACACTGCAGCATAGGTGGAGTTGGGGCAAGAAATGATTGTTTCCCTTTAAAACCTTTCAAATCACTTAGTCAATTTCCTTGAGAGCGCTGGATAGATTCTCTTTTGCAGATGACCATACTGCATATTCAAATCATGTTAAACCTGATATTAACTCATAAAATTGAAGGGCTAATAGAAATGAACAAACAAACTAGACTGAGAGAAACACAGCATGAATTCCCCTCCCACTGACTGTGCCCGTGTGGGCCTACAGCGCCAGTCACCTGTCCTCATTACAGCAGAGATTGTCAGTTATCCAGTAGTTTGGTGATGTGCAACAAAGGAGAAGTAGAATCAGACCCATCAAATAACTTCCATTTGTGACTTGAGACAGGATCAGAATTCAATGCCCCTAAGTGTCAAACGGGAGCAGAGCTCAAGAAAATATTGCAAAGTCAGCCAAAACACTGCAGGAGTCAAACTTACTCAGCATCTTTATTGAAGAGGAAGGTGGCCCAGCCAGGAATGAAGCCTGGGTCTCTGCTAAACCACAGGAGAATCAGAAGAGTGAAGAGCATGAGGACGTTGACTTCAGCAAAGGAGATGGAGCCCAGTTTGCGGTGCTCTGCCTTGAGCACACTGAAAGCAGCTTTCTCTTTGTCTGTTCTTTCCACCCCACAGCCCCAGATTTTTCTAAAACTAAAGAAGAGTAAGAAAGTTGCAAATATTTGCATGCAAGAGAAAATTGCCAGTGAATCCACTTTGAAAGTTTCCCTGTGTGTGCAGAACCACGTGAGCTACCATGCAGAACAGCTGCAATTGCAACGTGCTATAAAATGGAACAACATCTGTCTTATCCTTTGAACTTCGCTGCCACTGGTTATCATCGCCTCCTGAGATGTGTGGGCTGCCCTGGGAGTCAGAAGGCCTAGATTCGATTCTTGGTCCTGCCACTGATCTACTGTGTGAACTTGGGCAAGTCATTTCACCTCTCTGTGCTTCAGTTTCCTTTTCTACCCTGTGTCTGTCTTGTCTAGTTAGATTATAAACCCTTTGACTCAGAGACAGTCTCTCACCAAGTGTCTGTTTAGGCACAATGGGGCCTCAGTCTCAGTTGGGACCTCTAGATGCTACTGAAAAATAAACAGCAAATAGAAATGTGGTTGTAACTAGCATGGTTCAATCTCAGCGCAGCCTGTGTACATATATGACCTTCCTACTAAGATACAAGGTCAGGGGACATTACGCCATTCTTTGTCTCTACAGTACTTTGCTTCCAGATTGGAGACCGAAGCTTCACGTAATCTCAGGAACAAGTGCCTGATAATACAAGACAAACTTAAAGGCTGATTTACACCATCTAAGAATCTGGCCCATACCACTGTCGTTTAATACTTACTTGCACCCCATGAACGAAAACTGCAGCCAAAACCATGATAAAGTCAACATCAGAATCATGTTAGGAAACGCAAATCCAAACCAGGAAGCAAAATTCAAGACATCGCCGTTGTCAGGGAACAATCTGAAGAGAGAAAACAATGGTTTCTGTACCCACCTTAAACTATTTGAGTATATTCTCCCATCAGCATGGGAATGACGCATGAGCATCAAAGCTTACTCATTGCTCATCCAAAGCCAACTGAAGTCAGTGGAAAGACTACCATGGACTTTGGATTGTATTTTAAATGCCCTGACACAATTTGTCAGTCTTCTTTTAGAGACTATTTTACATTGATTGCACACAGCGTCTTGCTGTTTTTCATAATTCATAGCATTGAAGGCTAAAAGGGACCATTAAATCTTCCAGTCAGAGTTCCTGTTGACCACAGTCCATTACATTTCATCCACGTACCCATTGATTGAGCCCAAATAACTTGTGTTCAGAGGTGACTTGTATTGAGATCATGCTCAGTAACACTGCTGAAGCCAGCTGCTCTCACTCGTCTCACCTTTTGTC
The DNA here is from genome assembly GCA_007922175.1 of Pelusios castaneus. Lineage (NCBI taxonomy): Eukaryota > Metazoa > Chordata > Testudines > Pelomedusidae > Pelusios > Pelusios castaneus. The sequence continues at coordinate 3,181,305 of ML685879.1, forward strand.
TGACTATTTTGGACCCAGATGACATCAAACCGATTTAAATAGCCATGCGTACCCTATTGAAAACTTTGGGAAATATTCTGCTTGCAACAAGTCTGTTCAACCACCCATGTTTTCGGCATTGCCTTCCCCTAACTCTTTAGAACTAAGGGGAACTGCAAGAAGATAGGAATTCAGGATATGATTCTCCTTGTATTGAAACCAGTAGCAAAACTTCTACACATGTTGATGGAATCTGGGTTTGGCGCTTAGTTTGTAAAGAGTTAAGACCCATTTTTAAAAAACAGCCTCTAACTTTGTGCTCGGAATTTTGCATTTACAATCAGTTGTGAATACGACACTGGGGTAAATCTTAATTCCACATTTTCAACTGCTTTCATTTTGGCCAGGTGGGTTTGTGAAATCTATTGGTCTACCCACTGCTGGAGCTACTGGTTCTCTAGCAGAAATCAGCTGAAGGGCTGCTGTGGAGTCCACTGGAATTTCCCTTATAGAAATTATAGCATTAAGATCAGGGGTTCCCAAACTATTCCATAGTCGAGACCACATCTAAACAGAGGAGTGCCATGTAGATACCTCCTCTCCTCTTCAATAACGTCCCTGTGGCTTCTACAGCAACATAGAGGAGTCAGACTATGGAAGGCTTTACTGTATTTGTAGCTATCTTTATCATGTTGTGTCCACTGTGAAAAGAGTTAATCCCAGTTTCCGCCTGTTTCTCAGTGCATTTGGCCCTCCCATTTGTTCTCTTATTGATGGAAAGAAGGAGGAGGAACCAGCACCATCTGACCAATCCATTCTTTGCAGTCCACCAGCAAACACTCCAAAGACTCTCTGGGTATAACTAAACTGCGTATTAAGTATAGGCTCTGACTCAGCTTTGAGCCCAAATCCCCCTTCTGTGCACACACAAATCAGTTTGACTTGAGTCTGCAAGCACTCAGGACCCAGGATTAGGTCAGCGCCTGTGCCCCACTGTGTCCTGGGTCGAAGTCTTGTCATTTTGCAGTGTGGACACAACTCACACCGCAGACCTAGGTCAGAGGGTCTGTGCAGAGGAGCCTGGATGCGTTAGCACTACTGTGAGATTGGGGTGCGGGAATTGCAAGCCCAGCTTTACAATACAGTGTGAACATTCAAGCAAAAGTTTGGAAACATCAGGTCCACAAGCCTGGGTCCCACAGACCTGGGTAGGGTGTCCCGATTTTATAGAGACCATCCCAATATTCAGGGCTTTTTCTTATCTAGATGCCTATTACACCCCTATCCTGATTTTTCACACTTGCCATCTGAGTTACCTGAGACCTGGGTTTACAACACAGCATACAGCACAATACCCCCAATGGGCTACAATGACAGACCGGGAATCTGTGATTTAGATATCTAACTTCCCACGTGTGCTGGAGCTGAAAAGGAGGCAACTCACAGTGTTTACCTGATTCACTCTGACATTCACACAGTTAGCTCCTAGAACCCACACCAGCAGTCACTAACTAAGACTTTCATATGCGAACAGCAGAGTGAGATCACATAAGAGGCTTATGGAGAAATGGCAAGAATGACTTACTGATTCATCTGGCCTTTCAAAACTAGGTTTGGCCCTGTTCCAGTGAGCGTTGCGGTTCCTCCGATGCTAGCGGCATAACACACACATAGTGTCATCCCCTTATTGATGCGTTTCTTCACTTCCTTATCACCAGGAGCTTTGGGTTCATCAGGAATGTGTCCATTGCCTATGACTGGAAACCACAAATAGTAACTTGCCTTTAATAAAGCAATGAAGACAGAAAACAGAACAGAGACAGCAGTCTTGGTGCTGCCATTTGTCTATGCCTCTTATTCTGATTAAGGCAAAGCTTTGCTGATTACGTCCTCATATCATCTTCTAATCATGTTCGTGGCAAAAGGAAAGGAGGATGAAACAGACTCTCACTGGATATACTCGGCAGCCCCTTACCCTGCACCGACATCAGCCCCATTGCATTCTTCTCCTCCAGCTCCACTGCCGAATTCATTTGCCCAACGGGTTCTTCCGTAATGGTCAGGTCCTGCTCCGTGCTGTTCATCTGATCCAAGACAGCCTGGACAATAGGGACCATCATGGCAGTAGTGGCTGTGTTACTTATCCACATGGACAAGAAGGCAGTGACTGCCATAAAGCCCAGCATCAGGCTGCACATAGAGAAGTAGAGGGAAGGAAGGAAAAATAGCCATGAAAGCTTTGCTGGGCTTTCCAGCCAGTGCGACCTACTTCCAGGAAATCCTGCAAAGCAGGTGTGTGTGTGTGTGTGTCCCTGTACTATCTACTGCACTATCTGCTCTGGGACAGGAAACCGTTTCCCCTTTTTATGCTGGTGGAGCACCTTGTTCTCACTGGAGTCACACAAGTGGAGTAGTTAGCCTCACACACTTCCCAGTGAATAACTACGCTGTCTTTTGAAGCCCTGCTTGGAAGCAGCTCTCATTTAGCCAGCATAAAAAAAACCATTTCATAACAGCAAACCACAACTGAGGTTGCCTTCCTCTCCTCTGATGACTGCTGGAAATCTGGAAAATTGCACTCTCCCAGACTGTGAGCTGTGGATCCCGGCTCACATGGGGTAGCTGTGGTGTTGGTCGCTCCCTCCCTCCTATCAGCACCAGAAGGAATAAGCCACAGAATGGGCACCGCGTAACGTTTTCCACTCTGCTAATCATTGGCTGGAGCTGGGTGCGGGTTTTTGACATTGAAGAAAAGGGCGACGGGGATCTCAGCATCACTACTGATGATGCTTTCTGTGGTCAAACTGGTGCCTTGAGCAAAGGGATTTACATCGATGATTTCCACTGGGCTCAGAATAGATCCTCCACCCTAGGGGCATTGTTAGTGCCCAGGGTTTTAGGGATTACCACCCCTGCACTTTCCTTATGGTGTCCATGTGTAGCTGTGGTCCCACTGGGCATGGCCTTGTCCCACACTTGCCCCCTGTGCAGATGAAGAAGGAGCTGCCCTGGAAGGCTGCTCCCCAGCCTGCAAGTTGGGCACCGTCCCCCATGGAGATCTTTCCATTGCCTGCCTCCCCTTCACGACTGTTCTATGGGACTGACGAGCCAGGAGGGTGGGAGATGGGTGGGAGCTGAACCATAACAGACCTAACACGCTTTCAAGGCCTGCTGTAGAGTCCTTCATGACCTGAACCCACAGAGACCTGACTACCGGGTGAGGTCTAGGTCAGCTGAGGTGGGAAAACACCTGGACCCTCTTGACATGGCAGTGGGATCTGCTCCTCAGAGCCACCACACCACAATAGCTGAGGAGCTACGGCACCTCGTACTCTGAGCCACACCCAATGCAGGAGCAGAGTGTGATCCATGGGCAGTGCTGACGTGTAGCTTATTCCCTGTGGTGGTTATGCTCTGCCTGCCCAGAGATTCAGATTCAAACAGGAACTGAGTGACCGAGCCACGGTCACTAGGGCCCCGAATGGGAAACACAAACATGTAGAATTAAGTGGGCACTCGACCCCGCACTGACCGAGGCAGTAAGGGCCTCAGCACATACTAGTGTAAGAACCTAGATTAGAACAGAACTGAAGCAGCTCCTATTGATTCAACAGAAAGACTCCCATGGGCTTCAAAGGGAAGCCAAATCAGAAAGGCCCTTCTCTTGCAACTCTCCTGGGCTTTCAAATATTGCGTCATTCCTGCAGGCATACACAGCCTCTGGAACCCCTACGGCTGTGTGACTCCGTTCTCACGCTCTCTCCTTATTCTCCTGACACTTGATGATGCTTCTGCTAAGCTGGGCGGCTCCTGATCCCAGACAGAAAGGGAGGCAGGGGTAACAGGGCCTCTTACAGGGGAGGCTTCACTCCGACGATCAGCAGGACCCTCAGTGCAATGCGTTTGTGCAAATTCCAGTGTTCCACGGCCACGGCCACAATTAACCCCCCGACAAAGAGCATGTTGGTGTCCTTCAAGTACTGCATACACACCTGCAAGGAGAGGAACTGCCCGTCAGTGTCCGAGTCACACGTGGCTGGCTGGATTTGTCAACAGCTGAGGCAATCTGGCTCTTATTCCACTGCCATTGGCTTCAATGGGAGGAGGTGCAAGCTGTATACGTTTCGTCCGTTCTAGGTCTGTGTTTGTCTCTTTAGATGCTGAGCTGCTTTGGGCAGAGACTGTCTCTTACCTGGGTTGTACAGCACCTAGCACAAAAGGGCCCTGTTGGCTGGGGCCACTAGGTGCTAATGAAATATGAATAACAACTGCCACCATGCACTATAAGAGGTATTGCTTGTATGCTTTCTGAAATGCAAAAACCCCAGATCACACGGGGCTCTGAAAATCAGCCCTAATAGATCATCAGCAGGGACTGAATCCTGCACTTTCAGAACCAAAACACAGGCTTCCACTGCCCCAGCTCAAGTAGTAAGCCCATTAGGTGGGGAAAACAGTAGGATGTTACTCTGTATGAGAATCAGCTACTGAAAGAGCACACAGCACACTCTTTGGCAGCATGTTACATACATCCCCTGCTAAAAGAGGTTTGTCCCAACCAGTTGAGATCTCCCAGAGAATGAATCCCTGATCAGGAGTCACTTTTGAAACAATCCCTTGGCTTTTCAGAAGTCTGAACTCAGGAGTTTTAGCACCAAAGCACAGCCCTCTACCATGGAACATGAAATTCCATGGATGTTCTCCTCTCTTTGGATCAGCTACTAGAGAAGGACACCACCAACACTTTATGTTACACACACGGTCGTTTCTGTATAAATACCACATAGTTTGCTTTATAACTTTCTGCACCTGCTGAATTCTGCTGGTAAATTCATTTGCTGTTTATCGAGGTTGGCATGAGAAAGAGGTTTAGGGGGATGGATATTAAGGCATGAGATGCCATTATGAGACCAAGAGCATGTCTAAATTCTTTACAAAAAGCAGCAGAGCTTGATCTAAAAAGGCAGTGTCCCCCAGCCCAGGAGGTCTAGGTTCTGATCTAGAATCTGCCAGGAACCTGTGTAACGTAGGAAAAGTCATTTCATTTCTATCTGCTTCTGTTTCCCCAGAGCCCTGTGTGGCTTAAAGCTTATCCATCTCTCCAACAAAAGGTGTCCAATAAAAGGAATTACCTCACCTGTCTTGTGTCACGCGGCCACGGCGACACTGCATTAGAATGTCATTTTAAAAACTTGTTCCCAGGATTGGACAGTTAAAGCCTCTCTCCACCGCAAACGTCTCAATGAAACAGGCGCCGAGAGGAAACCAGACCAGATCCTTATATATACAGGGGCACTACACAAGATGATCTCTCCAGTGCTGTCTTCATGATGACTCATCAAATGTTATATGCACAGAAACATTGGCACATTTGAAGACTCTGCTCTGGTCCTCTGGAGTTTATGATTCAGTCTATGCTAACTTAGAATCAGTTCTTACCTTTTTAGACTCCAGGATTCCAAACATAGGAAATAAGATTGCAGGCAGGAGAGCCGTGACAGCTAAGGGAATAACCTCTGTGCACCAGTACACGGCCATGAGGATGATAACATATCCACATTTGGCCTCCTGCATACAAGCAAACAAAGTTTTACGCACAGGAAATCAAGTGTGCAGCTGAATATACATCATCCCCCACAACAGATCCCAGGATATAAATGGCAGAACTGTAAATTAAGTGGCTTCTTAGGGAAAAGAGCTTTTTGATAGGAGCGTTGTTGTCTTCTTCCCCAAGGAAATGTTATTAAACACACAGTGGTGCAATCTGGTAAATTTTGAAAGCAAAAAAGTATTCTTCAGAGATGATATCCTGGCCTCCTGGCCCCATTGAAGTCAAGAGGAGTTTTGCCATGGATCTTGATGGATTTCACCCCAGAAGTGAATTTTAGACCTGATCCTGAGTGTACTGAACATCTGCAATTCCTCATTGGAGTTAACTGGATCCAGGCCCATCCCTCCAAGAAGGCAAATCCTAAAAGAGATCAACCAGCTACTCAGAAACCAGCTTAAATGAACATTCGCGTCACCTTCTAAAGCCTGGCCAGGGACAGAAATGCCAACATGTGGCTAACTTAAATGTTCAGCTATCCATTGGCATTTGATTCAAAAAGGAGATCCCATGCCTATTAGCCAAGGTTTTAAAATGTGGCTCATGATTTTGGATGGCTCAGTTTTTAGGTGCTCAGTTTAAGACCCTTGCTTTTCAGAGGGCTGGTGCTGACTTTCTGAACATCACACTGGACACCATAAAACTCAGGTACCCAAAATCCCTAGTAGTCACTTGACAATCTTGGTGTAATCTTTCATCTGATGGGGGATCATTACATGATAGGTATTAAACTACTTCTCTGAAATTATAATCTGTATTCTTAACATGGGGATTTTCTGGATTAAAAATTTCTCAACAGGTTAAATTGTTGTTGAGATATTTTTACAATCCAGTGATGCTAGGGTTTATACATTCAATCTTTTTAGGCGACATGAGAATTCATTAACTCACTGCAGACCTTATTTTGGATCTTAGGTATAAATGTTCCATAGTCCACAATTTCCTTGTGCTTAAAATAACTGTTTATAGGATCTTAAGGATTTTTTTTTTCAAAAGAGACAGTAAAATGCTATTTACAAACTTGCTCTAAGGTGCTTTTATGAACAGGGATGTGTTTCTGCTTATTTTTGCTGAGAAGAAAAAGTTATTTATAAGTAACTGGAAATGTTTGTCAATTTAGGAGGAGGTTATTTAGTGAGCATGCGCTGTAAGGAACAACTCTGCATAGGCTAGAGTATAAATGAGATATCAAGGGAAGAAACAATTAAGCTTCTTATGATTTTATAATGTAATTCTAGGTTCTGCAGCACTAGCTTAGTGTTAGATTTTTTTATATGCAATTGCATTTTGCCACTGTGTGAAAAACAGGAAGAGCTCTGAGGGACTGAGGGAGTGTATTACTCTTTAACAAATCTTATAATAGACTAGAAGCACTGGTTATTTACAATGTGCAGTAATAATTTACTTGAAGTTCAAAAAGACAAAAATGCTTAACTCCTACAGACATAGCCCACTCGAACACAGTCCAGTTTAGAAAACTGAAAAACAAGCACTAAGGTTAGAAAAATACAGTCCTGATTAACACTACCAACTGTAAAATGTTGATTTTGCTTCTTTGAACAGGGGGCAGAAAATGTAACAATCTGTCCCACTGGAGAGGAGTTGTGAAAGTGATCGTTGATGGGAATTCTAATGAACTGTTAAGCAATCCCTTAATCTCCTAGAAGGATTACACAATGTTTCTGCTGAACACCCAAAAGGTACAAAAGATAATAGACTCAAAAGGTACTAGATGATCATTAAGTTATACATTTTATAACAAACATCTGTAGCGAAGCCTGTATTGCTATTCTTGCACACCACAATCCCATAGCAAGCTTTGGCAATATTTGCTGTCTCTCTAGAGATCTGAATCTTTAAACCACATCAATGAAGTCACCGTTCCCCCTTTCAACTCAGAGGCTTTCCTATTCCACTGGAGTCTTGAGTTAACCTAAAGGCTGGTCTGTTATGAGACAGGTAAATCAAAAGGATGGCATTTTGATTATAAACAGGCCTGAGGTTTTTCTGAAATGTACGCTATACAGAGAAATGTAGGCCCATTAAAATAACTAGCTGTAATATTATTATTAGAACACACCCTGAAAGCTATGCCAGACCATAATATTTGCTGCAAAACATGGGTTTCAGATTTTACCAAAGAGACAGAAAAGAAAAATGCCTGATCCTCCACGGTTTTACAGCAGCATAATTCCACAGAAATCATGTTATACCAGCGTACAATTGGCATGACACTGCACTGAATCATTAAGCATAATCTGTTACTTCTCACTGCACCCCCCCCCATAACCGCCCTACATAGCTTTTCACGGGAGGATCTCAAAGCACTTTACAGATCTCAAATCGTGCCTGTATGGAGAAACTGAGGCACAAAGGTGGCAACACAATGAAGTCAGTGGTAAAGCCAGGAGTCCTGTTCCTATTCTAATCACTAGACCCGAAAGATGCTTCTGACAAAAGACTAAAGGCATGGGCTTAAACTTGAAACCACCTCTTTGTGGCCCAAAAACTTGGTATCCAAGCTGGGTCACATCTCAGGTGAAAACGGCACGCTTGTGTCTGTGCGGTGACAGATCCTGGCACTGAAGAGTGCTTTCTAACCAGTTTGTGCCTCCATTCATTCTACTCCAGAGACTCCTCTGGTAACTTTGACTGCCTCAGACCACAGACTGGGACAGGAAAAAAGAAGCATTTAAGGGCTGCCCTGGAAGCCATCCTAACCTAGCCCTTCAGATGTGCCATTTCCTAACTTGCTCCCCCGAAGAGGAAGTGCAGGTAAGGTAAAAAACCCAACATCCCAGTGGAACTGGCCGATTCACTCCAGCAAGTCACTGGCAGAAATCCCTGCCTCGTCCTTCGCCGGGACTGAAGTCTGGGGACTAAAAGGCTGCGGTGACCCAGGGCCCCATGTGGGGACTCGCTGAGCACCTGGCGGCCCCCCTAACGGGCTGGAAAGGGGCACAAGCCAGACGAGCCTCGAGCATCCCCCTGGGCAACACGGCAGGGCAGGAGCCCCCGGGGCCGCTCACCTTGGTGGGGACGAGCAGGGGGAGCGCCAGCAGCAGCAGCGGGGTGCAGAAGAGGACGACGAAGGACTTGAACCGCAGCAGCGGTCTCCGCGGGCACGGCGGGGCCATGGTCTGCGGCGGGGGATCCGAGTCCGGCGAGGCGGCGGAGAGAGAGTGGCTGGGCGGCTGCGGAGTGTGCTTTAAATAGGAGCCGGCCGGCCCCCGACGGAGCGCACCGGGCTGACCTCAGTGCTCGCCCGGCCCGCCGCCAGAGGGAGCCCCCGATCCCCGCCCCGCCCGGGGAGCCCCCGATCCCCGCCCGAGGGAACCCCCAATCCCCGCCCCGCCCGGGGAGCCCCCGATCCCCGCCCGAGGGAACCCCCAATCCCCGCCCCGCCCGGGGAGCCCCCGATCCCCGCCCGAGGGAACCCCCAATCCCCGCCTCGCCCGGGGAGCTCCCCATCCCCGCCGCCGCCCGAAGGAGCCCCCGATCCCCGCCCGTGGACCCCCCATCCCCGCCCCCGCCCGAGGGACCCCCCAGTTCCCGCCCCCGCCCGACGGAGCCCCCAATACCCGTCCCCGCCCGGGGACTCCCCCATCCCCGCCCGAGGGAGCCCCCAATCCCCGCCCGAGGGAACCCCCAATACCCGTCCCCGCCAGACTGCCCCCCACTTCCCCATTCCTGCCCGGTGGCAAAGCGTGGGGGGAGCGCTCATGGGGCAGAGACCCAGCTAGTCCCGGGATCCTGAGCCAGCCCCCACCCACCGACTGTGACACTCACACCCGCCCCTGGCAGCCGCGGGGGCGGCAGCAGTTGGAGAGTCCAGAGTTTCCCTGGGCTGGGGAGGCTCCTGTATGTGTCCCCCCTCCCCGGAATGAGCAGGGACTGGGGTCAAACTCCTAGGGCAAAGTGGTGCAAAGTATTGATCTGCCAGCCCTTTCCCTCCGCCTCCAGCCCCATCCTGCCTCCGGGACCGGCCAGCCCCTGCCTGGAGGCTGGGAAGGAGCCGGCTCTCTTTGCTTCCCCGCGCCCCCGTGTGGCTGCACAGCAGAAGCTCTGCCCGGCCTGGTGGTGTGTGGGTCCCAGGCTAGCAGAGACAAGTGCCAGGGGGTAGCCCTCGGAGTCTGAATACAGTCAAAGCACAAGAGTTCTGGGGCAGGGGAAAGATTACCAAATTCCTTCTGGCGTAAGCTTTCGTGGGCTGCAGCCCACGCCTGCCCCAGAACTCTTGTTTTTATTAGGCCAATCTCTGCTGGTGCGAGAGGCAAGCTTTCCAGCTTGCAGAGAGCTCTTCCTCTGGTCCCAGCCGTTGGTCCAATAAAAGAAATTAGCTCACCCACATTGTCTCTGGAGCAGAAACTCTCTCTCTCTACTTACAGGATTGCCCAGTGGAAGCCCTGGAGGCCAGGCTTGTGACCACGTAAGCTGCCCACCAAGGTGACGTTGTGATTGAAGGGGAAGGAGGCTAAGCCAGGGCCTGCCAACACTTCAGTCAAAAGCATGCAAGACAATAATGCTGCTGGACTGTTATTAACGACAGGATTTGCCCCTGCACATGTTAAAAAGCCACACTTGTCCGGCCTACCTCTGTGTGTTTCACTCATTTATAGCACAGCTCCAAGAAAATCCTCCTGCTGCCTGTTGCTCCTGGACGCGGTGGTACAACCCTGCAAACAAGAGTAACCATTTAAAGATGCTTACAGATGCGTCCTCTCAGCATGAGTTTCACCCCAGCAAGGCTTAAACTGGACTGAAATACAGCTATGTTTGGGCCACACCCTTTGAACTTCAGTGGAGCTTTGCTAAAGTGAAGACTGAAGGGTCTGATTCTCCACTGCTTTGCATCTTGGGTCATTTCTGACACTGGGGCCATAAAATGCTGCCACGGGCATCAGAGAATGGGGAACTTGTGTGGTGACATTTTTCCTGCTCCGAACGTAGGCATCAACGACAGCCTGAGGTGCATGGCCACCCAGGGGGCAGCTTGTGCAAGTGAAGGTTTGCACACCCTGTGGAAGGGCTTTGGGGCGATTCAAATACCGTTTGCAGGTTTTGGCTGCCAGTGACTAAGCAGTCCAGGAACAGAGTCACAAAGAGAGATGCTCTTCTCTCTTCTGCTTGTTAACAGGAGGAACACCCACAAAGGAAATGAGTAGTAATCTGGTGCCCCAGCAGCAACCCCTCTGAGTAACATAATGACCCAGAAAAGAGTCCACAAAGGTGGAGGGACTACAAGGGAGCTCGAATCAGCTAAAACCTGCATTCCTGTGTCCACTCTCCAACACCAGCTGAGAATTTCAAAATGTCTTTCAAGTGAGTAATTTCAAATGGGTAATTCCTTACTGAAGCTGTACTGTTTGCTGTACCAAAGTACGTGGGTAAATGTCTTGTTGTGTCACTTCCGAAGCAGCAACTATGCTTGCATAGTGTAAACAGAGTAAAAGACAATGGACTAGCTAAATCAATATAGGGAAAATCTCATGGGCAAGTCATTTAATCAACCCATGCCTCAGTTTCCCCATCTGTTAAGCGGGGACAACATTTATCTACTACAGAAGGGTGTTATGGCTTCATTCAAATCTATCTTCAACATGCCTTAGATAATTTAACTACCTATGTTCTAGGACAAGAAACAAAGATTGCAAGCAATTGAAACTGGGGCTCTTCATGGATGGACCAATGGGAAAATCAGAGCTAGATGTACAAGATATGCAAAAGGAGACATACGGATAATGGAATGATCCTCTGGCCCATTCTCATGTGGTTCAAACAACAAATGAAACATTGTGGGTGGTTTGTCTTCAGTCGGAGAAGGAAGGGAAGGAATGTTGAAAGTACAAAGTTCACTGCAGTGTTGGATGGCAGTTGGATTCGGATAATTCCAGGGAGGAGAAAATTGAGGAGAGGAGTAGTGAGATCCCGATGGAGAGAAACACAGATGGAAACAAAGGAAGAAACCAGAGATCTATCTAGATAGATAGATTCACATGAAAAGATGTGCAACTTTACCAGCTTTCTCTTAGAGTTTATGAAGGGAGTGATGTTGCCTGACTACTCTGAACTAGAGAAAGAGTTTAGATACAAAATCCCGAACCCTGACATCGCTGAATTGAGGGAAGATAGGGGTCAGCTATAAAATTCAGAACCAGCCTCCAACAGTGCAGTACAAAAGCCACAGATCCAACTTAATACCTTTTAAACAGGCAGCTGTTCCCAGCTTTGCAATACTGCCAGAAGCCAGCCAGCCACAAAATCTAATAAAGCAAGTACCATTTCTCAGAGCAGCTGCATTTGCAGACTTAGGTGCCTAAAACTAGACTCCTAAATTTGGGCTAAGCACCTTACTAAAAGCTTTGGCATGCAGGAATGCTGAATGCCCACAAACTTCACTGAAGCCCATGGGAGTTGCAAATACTCAGTGTGTTGGAAAAAACAAGCCTCTTCTACTGAGTGGCCTGCACATTGACTTTAAGCAACCCGCTTTGAGAACGTTGATTTGGATGTGGATGGTGGGTAGCTAGATGCAATTAAAATAAAGGCGAGAGCCATGGTCAGACAAGGGGAACTTCCAGACCTACTGAAGTGCTTAGCAGGGAGGAGGGACGAGAGAGAGTGACTGAACAGAATGAGGAAAGACAGCAGCCTATGAAGCAGCCCATGGCTGGGAGCTGCTCTCAGGTTTACTTGTGCTTCTGGCTGAGAGGACCATGTTTGATTTGGCAGCAGTCCCTCCTGTCCCCGTCCCTCTTGGCCTGTGCATGCACAGAGGACACTGGCGTTGGCCGGATCACACAGCGCCATGGGAATGGCAGCTATTTAACATGGCCCGCACGAGCCTGGAGCCTCGCTGCTGGCATTGCATCGCTACCGAGACATGGTTGCGCTTGCAGAGCCCCATGCCAGGAGTTGGGTAGGTTTCCAAATGGGCCTTCGCCAGGCCCACTCCCAGACCTGACTGACCCAACAGGTGGACCCGTAAAGAACCACTCCCCACAAGTCAGCGCAGCTCTGAGCGCAGGGCACAATTTCCAAACCTGAGCCATGTGTGCCCACAGCCTTTAAAAGCAGCCGCTAGAGCTGGTGACTAGATTGGGAAGCCCTTCCATAGACCAGTGGGTGGGGCTCCTGAGAAGATACGAATCTATAAAGCGAAGACTGGAAATTCAGTGCAAAAGCAAATACAGGGGCTTGATCCAAAGCCTCTTGGATTAAATAGCTCGGCTGCCATTAATGAGTGTAGGATTCGGCCTGTGGTGCTCTGCATTGTGACACAGCCGCCTGACCGAGGCTTTCAAAGCACTTTACAACTATTTATGAAGCAAACCCCATAAAACCCTTGTGATTCTTATCCCCACTTTACAAATGGGCAAACCAAGGCACAGGGCGGTTAAATGATGTGCCCACGCTCAAACAGAACCTACGGCAGGGCTGGGAAGAGAACCGCAACCTACTGAGCCCTGCGATTTAACAAGTCCGTCCTTTCCCCTTGTAATATAAATACAATCATCAATGCCAGTTTCATTTGATCAGAATGCTGTTCAAAGCCATAGCACATCGCAGGTGTCCACCGGAAAATGGGACATTGCAGCAAAATAGCTAACAAAGGATGAGACGACTGCAGTGTTTGAATTAAGGAACTGGTGGAGCATAAGGGGTAAAACACCTGGGGGAAGTAGAAGTTCCAACTTCCAGTACTACTCTAGCCCAGTCAGGGAAATGAAAAAATAACTGTTAGGTGTAATCTGGCCCATTCCAAAGAAACTGCTTTTCAGAGCTCTCTTGTCCTCCTGACCCTTGGATTCCACTGGCTTCTGTTATCACTAGACTGGGCTGGTGTCCTGCATGGATGACTTACAGGTAGCGGTGGGTGTATTCAGAGACAGAAATTTCTCCCATCCTCCGTCCACCTTCTGTTCAAACACTGGCCAACCACATAAGCGCAGATTCTGCAGGCTTGCCATCCTGGTGTTCGAGCAATCAGTTTTCCTCACTCAAAGGACAATAATTTTTCAAAACATTTAATAAAATCTGACATGGAAACTTATTACGTTTTAGCAGAAAACTTCGACTGTTCTGTCTTTTGAAGATCATGCTGAAAAAACAACTGGTTCAGAACTTACCTCTGTGACGCATAACTTGATCAGATGCCTAAAACATGTCGTGTACCATTATGTTATGCACTGTGACTAGGTTTACACACAAGCCTTAAATTGAAGGAGAATTATTACTGGCATTCAGGGGACATTAATGTTCATTACCTTCTGTTTCCTCCTCCCTCCTCCCCCTCAAAGTACTTTCTGTTGCCTCTGCCAGTCCACAGTGTTCCTTTAGGAATATCCTGCAAATGGGTTTCCCAATTCAGTATCTGATATTTTTCCAAGAAAAGCTTTTGTGACTCTGAACTTACAGTTCTTTCTGTGCCCAATAACTTTCTACATAAAAGCCCTCATTCTGAGCCTCAAACACTATCCCTTGCTGATCAAACTTTTGAGTCCCAAATGATACTTCCTATATAGTTTTATCAACCCACCCCACCCCCCTGGGAGAGGGGGGGGATTCAAATACTGTACAGATTGAAAAAAAGAATTTGAATTGTAATTGGCAACATTGTAGCCTGCCTGTCTTTCTATTACTTCCCGATGGCTGCCATCTCATTTACATATTTGTTCAAAAGCCTTTTCTCTGCTTTGTTACATAATTTGTGCTTATCCAAATAAACATTAATTATTTCCAGGTCTGAGCAGTTCTGTTTTTTGGTACAAGCAGAAAATTAATCAGAGTGAAATGAAATCTGATTCAATAATAACACTTACCCCTGTTACCATGTGTAGCATTTTTAGGAAGCCTTGCAAACATTAACTATGGGTTCCTTGTACCCTCCCCCCCACACACAGTAAGGTAGAGGAATGAATTATCCTGGGAATGATCCTGTATTACGGACAAAAGCAAAGACTCAAATGTTCAAAGTGTCCAGCCATTTTGGGAACCAACTTGAGACACTAGGGGCCTGATTCTCCATTTCCCTGAACATCGTATAGTCAATTACACCACTTCAAAAAGAGTGCAAAGTCATTCCCTTTGTTCTGGTGTTCAGAACATGGTGCAGAACAATGAAGCAGCTGAACCTGAGGGCCTAATTTCCAAAAGTACTGACTTGTGTAGGTTTAATTGTTGAGGAAAGTGATGCATATTTGAAAGTCTTTGCTGGGTCATGGCCATCACTGTTCATATTTTTTAAAAAAGGAGGAGATGGTTAACAGAGGAGATAGTCACAGCTGTATAATATTTGTGTGAGTGGAGCTGTGACCAGGCTCATGGGGCTGCAGTAACACTCCCTCAGATTTGGCCTATCCAGACTCCTGTTATCATACTGGCTGGACCAAACCAGAGTGGCACTGGAATCCCAAACGTAGCAGGGAGGAAAACCCAGGGGACAGGAGCTGCCACAAAACCCTTGGAAACATTCTGCTGGATACCGGTGATACTGCACCCAGTGGGGGCGACACTAGCAAAGGGTGCCCTCCGGTGGACACCATCGGTATTCCAACCAATTGGGGGGGGGGGGGGGGGGGCTAGCAAAGGGCACCCTGCAGTATACACCATCAATACTGCAGCCAGAGGGGAGCCACTAGCAAAA
>ML685879.1:3206537-3227606 GCA_007922175.1 Pelusios castaneus
GGGGGGGGGGTGTTACTAGCATAGGGCACCCTTCAGTATACACCATCAATACTGCAGCCAGAGGGGAGACATTAGACGGGAGGGTGTGAACAACCATTGTCTCCTTAATGTTAAGGAATCTGCCAGGTGATATGGTCCCAGGGAGTAAACTGATGAGCCATTAAAGATACAATGGTTGTATTCTTTATGTCCTTAATGGCTCATCAGTTTACTCCCTGGGACCATTCTACCTGGAAAATTCCTAAACATTAAGGAGACAATCGTTGTTCACACCCTGCCGTCTAAGGCATTTGTCCAGAATGACAGAAGTTAAAGTATGGCTATAACATCAAATTCTTAACTTCTAATCGAAATAGAGTTCCTAGACATAAACTATATAATCATTCCCAGCAAATTACTACCTTTCTATTGATACCAAACATGACATAGTTCCTATGGATTATAGCATTTATGAATTATCCATAGAAAATAACATCATAAATGCTTCCCTAAATCCAGATGGCATCACACACAGGGCTCTGCCCTGCCAGGGTCCCTGTACCCCTTTGCCCCATTGTTCACAGGGCGTGGGTGCCCCCCCCCGCCACCGTGGACCTGTCCAAGGTCCCCCTAGCCCCACAAAGTCGACCTTGAGCATCCAGTGTGGACGCTCTAGGTCGACTTTGTAAGTTCCCCTTGAAGTCAACTTTAATTTTAAGTGTAGACACACTAAGTCACCTTAACAAAGTTGACTTAAAGTCAACTTAGTTAAGTCGACTTAGTTAAAGTCGACTTAAAAGTGCAAGTGTAGACATAGCCTTTCTGATTGGCTGTGATAATAATGGCCATTGTCACATGGTCAGAGACCAATGAGCTGTACTAACAAATGAGGGGATATAGATGACATGGGGGATCGGTGAGGTGGAGGTAACCTTTTTAAAGCTACCAGCGCCAAGTTGTAAGTAACCTTCCATGCTAGTAAGAAGACAGACTGGAGCCCACTCAATGAGATTCATTACAAGATTGGCCTGGGAAGGGTTAGATTATCTATTTTTTATTCTATGATGCTTTCTCTACTTCCCTCCACACAAACGTTTGAAAGTAGGGCTCAGAACTGAGCTAGAACTGAGTCCCCTGACTGCCCGTCCTGTGTTCCATCCAGTAGGGTAAAAAGTTATGGTTGGAGGGAAACTTCAAAACATTACAGTAGGAGAGTTTAACAGCCAGTAGATGCCAGGCTCCTCCTAGAACTTGTTTTGAGAAAATTCCCTAGATGAGAAACATTCTCCCAGTTTCTCATCCAGTAACAACTAGAAAACAGGCTTGGAGTTCTTGCCTTTTGGTTATCTTAGTTCATTCAACTTTTAGGTTTTTGTCCTAAATCAAATTAATATCGGGCAGGTTCACATCATTTAAATTCTTGATACACCCTAAAAGGACTGTAGCCTGCACTCACATGGGTCCCAGTGGGTCTTTCCCATCTCCTAGGGCTGGGATCTGATAGTGCTAACCACACAAAATCTGGATAGAGAAAAATTAAGAATACAAGAGCATTCTATTTCCTTCTTGTAGTCTCCCAGGAGAGTTTTCTCTGCCATGGACAAAGGAATCCACTGATGGTCATGCATGTTGTCTTTGTCCTCAGGAAAGGAATTCACAATAGCCAGAAAGTGTGTACAGATCCCTGTGCTGTCCTCTTTGAGAAGGAAATTTTTATTTCACACTGATCATCTGAATATAGGCAGCCTCAGGAGCCCTCTCTCCCAGGTCTTGGACAGCCCCAGCCCAGAGAAAAGTCTGCATGCTAGGCACTCTATTCAAATTAATTTGCGTTACAGAGGAGGGACATGGAAATTCCGCCCCAAACACACGGCACCTGGAGACAAGGATGGATCTGTTGGCTCAGAGTCCATTTCTGAGAAAAAGGCTCAGCTCGCTCCAGCTCTTGGTTAACAATCACAAGCACACAATGATTCTTCCTGCTTCAAAAATTTTGTTGGCAGGGCCACGGTTAAGGGTTGGGTTAGTATCACAGAAAGTTTCAGTTTCATTTCTCTCTCTCTGTCTCAACAGGCTAATCAAATGAAAGAGAAAGAAGGGCACAGCCCCAGAGAGACCATGGAGGAGGAGAGCAAGTTCTGCAAGAACTGGTAAGAAATCCTTTATTTCTCCAAAGCAATATTTCTATCGGAGGGCTGCAGCAGTATTAGAAGACTTCCCTTAGTCTCTCTCAGTGAATGAAGAAAGCAGGGGTAAGTGAGCTGGGAAGCAGTGCTTAATTTGTGATGAAAGAGGGGCCATGGCTGCAGTAGTTTTATACATTCACAGCTGACGCAGCAAGCCCAGTGGTGTGGAAGCTATGAACTGCCAAGCCTAGAGATGCTGGGAATCAACCCTGGCACGAATTAGGCACTGGTCGGAAGGATTATCTGCTTTGCGGCTTTTAGCAATCTTTGTATTTTAAAAACACACTTTTTCCTGAATGATGGGCAGGTCCTCCCGCACTGGTTACTCTCCACATTCTGCTTCTGTGTGCATACACGTAGGAACAGGAAATGTCGGACTAGGTCAGACTAAAGGCTCATCTGTCTCTGGCAACAGCAAGCATCAGCTGCTTCAAAGGAAGTGGAGAGAATTCCCTGATTATGGAATAACTGGCCTACAGGGGAAATTAGTTTTCACAGAATCTGAAATAGTTTCATAGCAAACCCTGTTTGTGCCCCAGTTTCCTCTCATGCCCAATGGTTCTTTCAGCCACCAAAATGATTTCATCTTCTGGCTAAGTCCGTGAAAGTTCACCATAGGCAAATAAGTATCTTCATTCTCCCCCTAGCAGCAGGGGTCACTGCTCTGCGTCATGGGTGACAGCCTACCATATTTATTTTCCCAGCCTTGGGAGCCCTAAACAAATGCACTGAACCAAAGTTCTCCAAATTTTAGGACAAATGAAATCCACATACAAACTTTGCAGCGTCTCCTCTCATATCAACTTCACCCTGGTGTGTTCCTAATTCACATATGTGTGAAAGAAGAATCAGACCCAGATATTTTGGGCCTAAATCATCTGGCAGTGCCTGTCTCCTTTAGAGATGTTCATAGTAGAACAGCGAAACTTCAGTAACTGAGTCCAAATGTCTCAATCAAACAAGACCCATTTATAAATATTAATCTCTAATTTTCAGGGACAAGCCAGTCAAGTTGAATGAGGTCCAGTAACATTCCTTTCCTTTCCCTTCCATGCCACACAGTAAACGAGATGTGTCTGCTGCCAATTTCTCTCTCCACGAGGCCCACTGTGTGCGGTTTCTTGCTATCTGTCCAGAGTGTGATGAACCTATCGCTCTAAAGGAGATGGAGGACCATCAGGAAGAAGCACATAAGCAGGTGAGAGCTGCTCTGAAATTCCTGAAATGGCAACAGAGCTCCCAGTTATGAGATACATTTCATTTTAGCATGGCCACGTTATTGGATATCAAAAGAGCAATGCACTTCTTTGGCTGAGGAGCAGAAAATATCCTCTCATTCCTGCTCATATTTACATGCTCAAGCTGAGGGTGTGTGGCCTAGAACACGTGAACCCGATTCCGCTCTGTTACACCTATTATATGCTGGTATAAATCCATTGATTTCAATGCATAAAACTAGTGAAACACAATGGGGATTCAGATCCTATGGGAGTCCATCTTCACCAAGTGTGAATCATCAGAATTATATTGATATCAACAGAACTATGATATTATAGGCACCTAACTTCCACTGAAATCAGTGGGCATCAAGAGCCAAAATAACTCTGTGCCTCTGATCCTTGGTAAGTAACATGGGGAACTTTCAGACTTCACGGCCTGAATAAAATGGCCAAATCCTGCATTTGACAGCCAGATCAGAACTGTATTTTCTACTCAATCTCTCCTAACATAGCTCAGTCCCATATGCAAATGTCTACCAGCTTTTCAATAAACAGGATGCAAATAGAGAAACTGTCCTAGGCTATTCGCCTGAAGCGGAGTTATCATGAGGTGCCCCCAGACATCTGGACATGTTTCCCCATAATCCATTTTGCATTTTTGCCTAAGCAACCTACTAAATCTTTTCATCCTTCACTTTCAGGTCAGATGTGAACTTTGTCACCAAAGCATGCAGAAATACCTGCTGGAAAGTCATGAGGTGAGTAGAGCCATATAAAATAACAGAATCCTTTTCAAATGACCTCCTTGACAAATCACCTGGAAATGCACTGAAGAGGAATGACTACAAAATGAATGTCCTGGGCTTGCCTTCTGAAATGTAATAACCCCTGATTCAGACATATTAATCATAAGAGTCATTCCTTAGTTTAATTTAACAAATTTTACATTTCAGTAAGCATGGTTACCACTGCCCTTATCCTTTTCTTCCCAGTTAGTTCTGCAGGGATTGGCTAGGAGAAAAATCTATCACCTCTGTCCATCTCCTGGTGCCATTGTTTTCCTGGACAGTGGCACTTCTGCCCTGCAATCCAAGCTCATGTCTCACACGATTCCAGAGCGAGACTGTTCTAACCACATGGCTGGCATACAAGGAGGTTCAGAGCTGAGAGTGGGAACAGTGAGGAAAGAGATGTAGAATGAAATGAGGATGGAGAAGTTAGTGGGGGCTGTTCAAAACTCACAGTGATTTGTACAGTTCAACAGCCTATTCTTTCAGCTTTGATTTACTGTTTGAAATAATTTCCTCTGCCCACATGCAGTCCAATGAATGCAACGAACGATCATTGAAATGTACATTCTGTGAACTGGAAATGCCCTTCAGCAAGCTGCAGAGACACCTTGAGGCCTGCGGCAGTCGAACTGAGCTCTGTTGGGAGTGTAACAAATACATCATGTACAAGGACATGGAGAAGCACAAAGATACTTGTCAGAATGGCAATAAACTATTGAACCATGGTGAGATGCACCATCAAGCCAGGGATGTGTCTGCTCATCAAACCTTGATTCTCCCACCCTCAGGTATCCAAAAATCTGTGATCTGTGACAGGGTCATGACGTTCCAGGGTTTATTGTTCTCAAAATCCCCCTAACCATCTATAACTATTCACAACTCTCCATGAAAATTGAAAATCCAGGTTGTCCTGTAGAGTGTGAAAAACCCACAAGGGGTTATTGTCTAGCCAGTCACAGTTAAAGGGCCAAACTCTGCTCTGAATTACACCCACGACTGTAAAAACCGAGCAGCTCCCTTACATATAGAAGAGCCACAGAACCCACTTAGCTCTTTCGCACCAAGTTCAGTGCCTGCTAAACTGGCAAGGTATTTAGAGCCAGTGTTTCAGCATGAAAGTAACACATTTCAGATGGGCTTTCCTATAATTGAAAGGTCAAAAGCCAGACACATAACTGAAGTATTCCT
This sequence comes from Pelusios castaneus, assembly GCA_007922175.1. Lineage (NCBI taxonomy): Eukaryota > Metazoa > Chordata > Testudines > Pelomedusidae > Pelusios > Pelusios castaneus. The sequence continues at coordinate 3,211,902 of ML685879.1, forward strand.
ACTGGAAACACCATCATGATCCTTTGGGGTGGGGAATCATTTTCTGTTGTGAAGAGAAGAGGCCTGACCACAGAGTAATAGAATAAGCAGGTGATCATTTGTGAATGGTGCCAATGATTCTGAGAAAGGACAGGCTCCATGAAGAATGATGGGGGAAAGAGAGTAAGAATTTATTAAGAGGGAAATATAAAATCCTTCGTGGCATAGGACTAACGAGAGCTGGGCTTGGGCTGTGAAATTTGGATCTGGGCTAGGATTTCAACTACTCCAAAGTTTAACGGGGAGGGAAGGTCAGAAATTGAGTTTATTTATTAGAGGCCAACAGGGAAATTCAGATCGGCCTTAGGCTCTGATCTGCTGAAGTTCAGTAATGTTTGGATTAGGGGCCGGTCAGCGTGACCTGAGTCTGAAGAGCCTGTGTACACTATTTTACTGACTTGTGCCAGCTCTCTATTACCAACAGATGGCTCTCCTTTTTCCTCTGAAGGTCTCAGTGACAATCTTTGTCAGCAGTGCAATAAGAGCTTCCCAGATGACCAGTACCTCCAGCACCTGGTAAGTGGTGTGGGAGATAAACCAGCGAAGAGCCCTGGCACCCTTCAGACTAGGCTCTGTTGTGGAAAGCCACATGTTGGATATGGTAGCACAACATATTTTGGCTGCTCAGTTTGCACAGCCATTGCTAGCCCACAGCCAACTTGCCGGTGACCACAAGCGTGGCTGTTAGTGCCAGTCTTTGGCAGGGCTGCAGATTGCAAACAGCTGAGGCTCTACATGTCCCCTGCTGCACCCTTCACACTCACGCCGAGGAAATGGCAGGTTTGGGTTAATAAAGCCCTGAGGAACATAGCTCAAAGACCTGCATTTGTATTGGTTTTTGATCTCCCATTTATCTTACTCAGATGTTTTTAATTCTATCTTATATAAACTTGCTGTACAAACATATACCCGTTCCCAACAGCAGCAAGAGCCCCCCCTCATTGATTCACCAGCTGGCTAGTTCCTTTGTTCTCTCACTATGCTTTCTAACTCTCCTCTGCAGAATGAGTGCAGCTCACTTTCTAAGCTCGCGGAGACTTTCGCCAGACAGTCAGTTACGAAATCCAACCCACTCCCATCTCCCTCTCTGGTGACTTTCTCCTCCCATGAGAATGCAGCAGCAGCCTGGAAGGATGTTCGACCAAAGCGGAAAGAAAAGAAGCTATCTTCTGCCTCCCGGCCCTTGACCAAGCCTCTGAAGAACAAAAAGTCAGCAGGCCACCCTGCTTTCACAGCGACACTGGATCCTGTACTGCCTAAAGCTCTTGAAGACCCAATGACTTATGATGTGTTGGTGACCTGTTCTCAGTGCAATATCCTCCTCCCCGGCCCAACTCTAAGGAAGCATGAGGTGAGAAATGCTCCTGTGACATACCCTGCTGCATGTTCTTGGTGTTAGAGAAGAGCAAAGGGGTGCTGGGGACAGCTGGACTTTAGGTAACCTCAGTCTAGAACATGGATACTTTAGATCACCATCACACCTGCAACTTTTGTTAATTTATTGCTTATTGAGAGCTGGACACATGCACAGCCCTGAATAGGGCTTGAGGAGACGAACAACCAGAGTCCAGTTTTTTTACATTCATGTCAATCCAACAGAACACAACTGCTATTTAAGCTGAAGGACAATGTTAACTCAAGAACAAATAGGTATAAACTGGCCATGAATAAATTAAGGCAGGAAATTAGAAGAAAGTTTCTACCCATCACAGGAATGAGATTCCAGAACAGCCGTCCAGTAGGAAGGGCAAACGACCTAACTAGCTCTAAGGCGATGCTTGATAACCTTACAAATGGCGTTACAGGATGGGGTTGCCTGGGGGGGCGTGCTTGATGATCCCAGAGGGCCTTTCAGTCCCATGTTCCACAGACTTTAATGGAGTTACTGATGCTGGTGTAAATGAGATCAGAATCTGGCCCCAAAGTCCCCACTTTGGGGAGTTCACAGTCTTAAAGTGCCTAGGAGATACCGTATGTAGATCCGCCTATGAATTTTCAGGTGAGCCTCTGTGCTCAACCCCCTCAGCCAAGGAAAATGGCCATAATACCAAATGATCCTAAAAATCCCAGATTAGAACTAGAAGCCCCAGCGTGGAGGCATTCTCTTTCAAAGGTCTTACAGTGAGTTCTGTTATGGACTCACTTATATGACGCATGGTGATCTAGGATCTAGATCATCATGTGTCATATAAGTGACTCCATAGAAGTTTCAGCATTTTCTCCTCTTCAGACCCTGGATTATACAAATATTTGGCCGTGCACAAGTGTCTGCTGAGGCTAGTGCCCGACGAACTGGTGCTAATGGGGAGGGACCCAAGAGAAATGGAAATGGGACCTTTGCCATACCCAAGTGGAGCCAGATCACCATCACAGACAAGAATGCTAGGCTGGACTCAAGAGGCGAATGAGGGCTCAAGCTTGAACCTGTGGCAACTTCCTTTAAGAAAACGTTGGGGCCTGAAGTCTCTAGATTCAATTACTTCTTAAATTAAGATGGAAAGCAGTCTAGAGCCTGACTCTGCTCTCCATAACATCTGTCTAATGCCTGATTCCAGGGAAGTTACACCAATGTGAGGTTGGTGTAACTAGAGAATCAGCCGTTACTATTTAGGGCCTAATCCTGCAGCTGTGATTTATGGTGCAGACTGGCCTGGATCCACTGCAGTCAATGGCTATGTCTACATTTGCTAAAATTAGTTCGAATTAGTTCGGACTAACTAATTCAAACTAATTTTAGTTAGTTCGAATTAGCTTAATTCAAACTAGCATGGCCACACTGGAATGATAGTTTGAACTAAGCAAGCACTTGCTTAGTTCGAATTAGCAATCCCCATTCATTTCAATGGCCGGTTAATTTGAACTAAGAAATTAGTTCGAATTAACATAGCCACATTGGTTAATTCGAACTAGTTAGTTCGAATTAACCCCTTAGTTCGAATACCCTATTTGAACTTATTAGTTCGAATTAAGGAAGCCCTTAATTCGAACTAACTAAAGCCTAGTGTAGCCATGGCTTTAGTTAGTTCGAATAAAGACTCCTTAATTCGAATTAACTTGCCAGTGTAAACATAGCCAATGAGTCTATGCCTACTTTAAACTAACTGAGAATCTGATCTGATAATCACACTGGGCTGGACTCTCAGGTATGCCAATGGCGGTTCACACTGTTGACAGCTCATAGGAGCTTTAAAGAGGGTGCAAGTAGCCACCAAAGGAAAGCCCCAATGGCAGAGACCACGTAGAACTAGCATAAGGGTTCTACATAGCTTATTCCCAGCTCCTCATATAAGTGGGAGATCTGCAGTGAGACCAGGGGCATAGCTATTTGCTACCCAGGCTTATAAGGGACAAGCTCTTACATAGTCCCAGAATACAGAGTTGGCAAAGATGGCTTAAAATCATCTTTACCCTTCCTCCCATCCCTATCCCACATGCAGGAATGGAGCAATTAAGAATCAGGCTCCTTCACTTTAAGATCAGATCCTGCACAGTATTCATCCCCTTACTTCCCCATATACTTCCAAATACCTAAATACAACTTGAGAAGTGTGATAAGTTATACTGTAGCAGGGACAGAGCAATCAGATCTCAAGCCCTGGTGCAGGGACGTTGCTGTCTCCTAACCAAGTGTGGAGGCTTAAGGGATGCAATGCTCTTTTCTTTTGTATTCATTGTCATTATTGTTCATTTGTTCAGACCAAATGTCTGCGTCTGGCTTCTTTGCGAAGTGCCAGGAAGAAACAAAAAGGGAGTCCTGGAAAACAAGGTACTGTAATATTGCTAAGAAATGCATTAGAATTCAGTTAGAGACACGCTAGTTACCAGGTAGCGGACTAGCAGGGATGATGAGGCATTTCACAGAGCAGTTGCATCTAGAAGCATTAAAGATCAAAGAATTGCAAGGCAATGATGATGATGGTGGAATGCATAGATATAATGTCTCTGTTTAGAAACCGTGCTCTGATTTTCAAGGCCCTCTTGCTTTACTCAGTAGGAATGTGTGCATCTGGCCCTATCTGCATTGTAGCTGCCCCAAGCTACACAGCAAGAGAGATTACAATTTGGGAGCTCTTGACCTCTAGTCTTACATCCTTTCTAACAGAATTAGCTGCCACAGGCTAATCCTAAATGTTATAGCCACTCTCCTGTTGGAGACATATATATCTGCATTTTAATACCACCTCAGTTGCACACAGGAGTTTTAAATCAGTTTCCTGTTGTTCTTTTATAAAGTGTGAAGTGTTAGCTCTCCTAGCAGATGGATTGTAGGCACTCAAGATTCACACTCTAAAACTGAGAACCGATAGTAGTAATTTTAGTAATCATATCCTAGTTAAGGGCTTGCCTACCCACTCATGTTGTATCACTTTAATTGTGCTGGTATAATAAAAACTGTACAACCCCACTAGAATGGACACAATTATACCAGTCTAAGAGGTGCTTATACCAGTAACGTTTATTGCTATATGCCAAGGAGCATAAGCTATAAGGCATCTTTATACGAGGATAACAGGATCCACACGAGAGGTTGTGCCTGTGCAACTGTACTGATAAAAACACAATCATCATCCCCCCGACAATTATACCAATGCAAAAGCTGTGCATAGACCACACTTGACTGGGGCTAACTGTAAGTCCTTATAAGCAATTGCATAGTTACATAATAGCTGTAAGGACCTCAGTCCTGCAGTCCTTCCTCAGGCAAATCTCCCATTGCTTTTGTATTATATTTTCCATAGACAAAGTGCTACCTTATACTTTCAGCCAGAATTACCCCGGTTTTATATCAAGAAGAAGAAAAAGAACAATGCTCCATGGAAGAGCATACTGTATATGTTTCTCCTCAGACAGACTGCACCAACCTGAACACAAAATGGCTGCCTTTCTCGATAGCCAGCATATTTATATATGGAAAGATGCCATACAACTAAAACCGAGATTGTACCATAATGTGAAATTAAAGGAACTTTTGGCTGATTATGCATTATAGGGTTGGACCTGAAATATTTACCCATTCATTACAGTTTGTATTCACTTTCTGAATACTAGGCTGCTCTAATAAACTCGGTCAAAATTCAAGGGAGGGAAGGGCATAAAATCTTGGGCTTGCCTATTCACTGTAAAAACAAAGTATTACATTAGGTTTTATTTGTTTCACAGAGAAACCTTTCTAAGGCACCCCTGGAAAAAAATGGAACCAGAGATGCTCCACCAGATGCCATGCTTCAATTCAGCATTAGTAACGGCATTCTAAACACACAGACACTAATCGACTTTATACACAGTGAATAAAAGCATCATGATTCCTACACGAGATTGAGAACAAAGAACGACTCTGAAATTCATTCTGCACCAAAGAGGCTCCCAATCAAGCGTCACCATTAAGCTCTGGACTGCTGTGCCCCAACGTGCGCCTTCCTTTTGGATCTTAACATGTAGGCCCTCCTTAGAGATTATTTATTCTCCATGGCCTGCCTCTCATAACAGTGGAGGCTCAATTCCGCCCCCAGCTATACCAGTGTGTCATGGCTGAAGGTACAGAAACAACAGATCACTCATACTGAAGCCTTCAAGATGTTTGCTTTCAGCTTTACCCCAAACTTTCCATATTGATCCATCCCACACTGCTAAACAGGTGGTACTCAGGTCTGCTGGGCTCTTTCACAGCCTCTCTTTCCCCAAACACCCAACCCCCACCAGTGAGAGCAGCCCATGCAAATGATCACTTATCAGGGAAAATAGTTGCCTGCAAGGAATTATAAGCCTTATAGATGGACTGGGCCAGATGCTAAGCATCTGCCAATAACATTGACTTCAACAATCATAAATTAGGAGTCTATTGCAGGAGTGGGATGGAGGTTCTGTGGCCTGCATTGTGCAGGAGGACTAGATGATCAGATTGGTCCCTTCTGACCTTAAAATCCATGAATCTAGTCAATGGGCTAAATTTGATCTTCAAACACATATGTGCAATTCTTACAAGTCTACAGGCAGAATTTGATTCTCTTGCTAAATGCCCTCTCTGTTAATCTCACTTTGGATATAGTAATGTAAGGACAGCCATCAAAACCCAAGAAGATGGAACTTGGGCTGTATGTCAGATCTGTATTTCAACCTCCTGCCAACCCAGAGACACTCCTCTCTGAGCATGGGCAGTGGCTCAGATTCATCAGTTAAAAACAAAGTTGCAAAACCCTGGGGCACTCGCGCTTTAACTTCTCTGGCATGTGGGTCACATATATAACACAGCAGTACAGCAATTAAACCAAGTGGCCTGGGGTTGAATGGAGCAGCAACTTCGCTGCTGCTCACAGCATGTAGGAAAGAAGAGGGATGATCATATTAGGAAAAACTGAATAATATGCTGGTATCTCGAGTGGATGGGGCTCAACTTGTCTGTGGGGCTTCAAGGATACAGCTTTCTTTCCACTTTCACCAGTGCCCCAAGAATGAAAATGATCTTAGCTACTTAACCTAATGTTTGAGCACTGCAAGGCTACTCTTTGTAGACAGAAATTCACTCTCCAGTGACGGCAAAAATATTGCCAGTCCTCCCGCTTCCCATCCAACTGATCGGGAACACATTAAATCAGTAAAAATGATGTGGGAAGCTATAGCCGAACATTATCTTCAAACCGCTCAAACCCCAAGATCAGAGAATTGAGCAAATATGTGCAAATTATTCCCTGCACTTCTTTTGCATTGAGTGGTCCATAAAAGCTCTGCTGTAAGCACCCATCTGGTCATAAATGAAACCCGACTTGCATTGCACGCCTGATGTTTTCAATCCCTAAGCTGAAAGCTGGAGCAAGCCCCACTTACTTCCCTTGCAGTTTGTGTCTGTTTCCAGATGCATCACCTGGTTTCACCGAAGGAAGGGGAGGGTGTACGGCAGCCAGCCCCAAAGGTTCCTTGTGTGATGTTTGCAATGAGCTCTCAAGTAATGCATCTTTCTCTCCTTTCTGCCTTCACATCAGCCCCTTATGACATTGCTCAGCTGATTTCCTCCCCATTCATACTGGGGTAAAGCCAGGTGGTGCCTGCGACATCACAGAACTATCTGCTGTTCCCTCACAATGGCTGAGTGCAGGCAGGCGACATGCCTCAGTGCCCACTCAGCCCTGCCAGCTCAGAGGAGGAAAGGTGGTGGGGTATGAAAGCCTTCCCACCAACCCAGCATGGAAATCAGAACCGGTAACTCCTTTGGCATCCCATACATTGTCGCTTATTTTTACAACCTTCCATGCGATTTCCTGACTCCTACCGGAGCTCTGTCCCTTGAAGCACACTGGTCACCTAAAATGGACTGAATAACTGGATCACTGACTGGATGTGATGTTTTAATAGACCAATTTACAAAGATCTTTTTGTAAATCTTCAGCAGATCTTTACAGAGCCTCTCAAAATGAGCTGTGCTGTTAATCCAGAAGAGTAGCTAAAATCAGCAGATTTAGCACATTCAGTCCAGGCAGTGCACTTAGTCTTTGCAGTACAAACGAAAGCCATTCTTTGTACAGGACCAAGCACCCTGAATCAGGCTGCTCAATAAATAATTGATCACACAGCCATCTTCAATTGCACTGGTATTTTCCAGGAGCTCCTGGAATCTGCAGGGATATAAAATTTAATACATTGTTCAAGAAGTTCTGTATCATTTTACCATTGAAGCTTTAGGCACTATTGGAGGGCAAGGAAATGAAACAGTGTCCTTTGCTGTTGTTATAATGTTACAGTTTCCACTTTGGCCTGAGCGGTTAACCAGTGCTCTGAGCTTTGTCCGGTTGTTTCTGGTGGAAGGAGAAATCGATTACACGAGTCAGATATTTCTTTGTTGCAATCCTGTTTACTTACAAAGAATGTACATAAAGTCCTGTCTCCCTGAACAAAGTAGAACCAGACAACAGGCAGTTTCCTTGCTCTGAAATTCCCAAGACACACTCCAGCTAGTTCTGTGCCCAGGAGCTCTGTCTCTCAGGCCTTGTCCTTGCTGAAGACAATAAGGTATATGTTAGCAGGCAGCTTTTAACTTGACCTGTTAACTTGTATGAAAACAACTAACTGCCTTGTCTTCAGTAAGAGTTTACCTAACGTTGGTTAACTCCAAGTTAACACTTTTTTTCCTCGTTTAAGACTCAGCCTCAGGGTCACACTCACAATTACTTCTCTGGCTGTCTGAGGGCTGCCTTTATGGCATGTGCAGACGCTTGCATGCACCTTGCAAAACAATAAGTAAGCTTTTCAACCTGCAAGATTTAGCTCTGCTCAGTCCTCATACCTTCTACTGTCTCCAGCTCTCACTATCGAATGGGGTTTAATTGTTCTGCTCATTCTCTCTTTTGGTTAGATGACAGTTGAGACTCAAGAGCTCATGCGGTCACTGGAGTTTGGATGTAAAGAGGAAAAGGATGCATTATTTCTTTTGGATGTGAAGAGGCAGGATTTTTGCTATTCACTTGGAACATTCTGGTTCTAGCAAATAAACAAGCTGCAGCCTTCCTGATCTAGAGACCATCTAGGACTGATTGTGCATACAACAGGAACTGACTGACTGTCTTCATCATGGAGGATGACAGTGAACCCGAACAGAGCTGCTGGGCCTATCTACCTGACGTCTGCCTGAGCAACATGTTCTGGTGGCTAGATGACAGGGACAGATCTCGGGCTGCTTTAGTTTGTAAGAGATGGAATCAAGCCATGTACTCAGGATCTCTCTGGAGAACCAGAACAATCACCTTCAGTGGGCGGCCATCCAGGTCCAACACATCTGAGTTTGAATCTGCTCTGTGGTACGTCAAGAGATTCGGCAAGTACTTGGAACACCTAGAGATCAAGTTTCTGAATCCTTACAATGCTGTCTTGACCCGAAAATTTCAAGTGACTATGAGGGGGCTTCTCTCACGCTTGGGCAAATGTAACAGCCGTCTGGTAACCCTCACTATTCAGCATCTGGAATTGGACCGATTGGTCTGGAAAAATGGGATCAGGACTCAGTTTATTAAGAATTTAAGTACTTTCCTGAAACGAATGAGTAAGCACCTTGATTATCTCAACCTGAAAGGCGCAAGAGTGACGCTGGAAGAAGGCTGTGAGCTTTTGAACTCTTTGAGCTACTTAAAAAACAAAACTTTTGCCTCTGAAATCAATATAGAAGACTTCTTCAGCCACCATCTTTCCATCTACAGCAGCCCCTTGTTCCATCAGACCATGTCCACATTCCGCAACCTGGCCATCCTGACTCTCAATTACAACTGCATCTCCGATGAATTGCTGGACATACTGTGCGAGCACAACGCCCATTCTCTCTGGACCATAAACATCAAGTGCCACATTCATGACCCGCATGGACAGGTGATTTGGGGGATGTCCTGGGCCAATCTAGCCAAGAGAGCACCGAAGCTGAAAGTGAACTTCTTCTTTGAAAGAGTCATGAAGCACGACAGTTTAGCCAGGATACTCTTAGTAGAGATCCCACTCAGGAGCATTAGTCTACGGAGCTGCTATTTCAGCGACCCGGATTGGTCGATGAAGCCGACTCTCACCAATCTCTTACCAGCCTACAGACACATTCTGCAGGTATGGTGGGAACAGCGACACTTTACTGTTTTGTCACTAATCTAACCAGGGGGCTGTGACCATGCGGGAATTGAACCAAACTGTTGGTGTAAAAGTGAAACCCCCACCTCTGTGGTCATTAATGCTCCCCAAGGCTGTTTTCACAAGAATGTATCCCATACAGAACTGCAATAGCAGACTGCCCTCCCCATCAGTGCAGAAATTTACACTGTTATTTATTTTCAAGAAATTAACGCTAGAGTTTAACAACGACCATGAATTGCTGGACGAGGAGCTGCTGCAGCTTGTGTTATCATGTGAGAGGCTCTTCTTCCTCAAAGTCTGGGCCTTCCTCAGTGTGGCGTTTGTGGAGAGGCTGCTGCAAAATCGGGCAGAAGGGAAATGCATCTTATGTACCATGAAGGTAAAACGTTTGTTTCCAAAGCTCTCACGTCTTCCTCTTCACCTGCCCTCACATCCATCCCCCAACTCTGTTGAAATATAATCTATAGATATACTAATACAGTCACACCTCTGAAGGTTTTTAAGTTACCATTAACATACAGGGAAGGGGGCTCTGATAAAGTGTAAGAATTGTACACATATTCCCAAGGTTCACTCACAGACCATGTCCTGACCATGACCAGACCCGCACTGCTGCTCAGAGAAGCTAAGCTTAGGTAAGGTCACCCCCAACAGAATCCTCCTCTGTGCTGCCGAGCCCCCTATGAGGAGGGCCTTAGGGGCCCTGATTCAAGAAAATGCTTAAGTCCCACTGACTTCAGAGAGACTCAAATATGTGTTTACCTTCTCTTCTGAATAAGGATGCTCTCCTGAATCAGAGGCAGGGACAGTTCCAGCCAAGGGAAGACATCCTGCCTGGGAGCTAGCAGAACCTCAGAGCCCTGTGCCTTCAACAGAGATCCTAAGATTTATTCAGATCTTGGGGATCAAGAGCTTCTGGGGGCAGAGAATGAGGCTCTCTTTTCCTCCAGTATTCTGCCACTGAAACCTCAAAAGGAGGAGATGGTCTGAGCCTCGGTTTTCACTCTGCCTATAGTAAGGCAAAGCCCTGGGAATCTTGTCTGAGCAAATACCAAGGAAGGTATTCAGGATTTGACCGTATTTATTAGATATCTAGCAGCCCCAACAGCAACCCAGGCCTCTCTCTATTACGAGCTTAACAGCAGAGTCAGCTGTGTTTGTCTGTGATTGCTACAGGTGAGGATTTACACAACCAGGCATGAGACCAGTGAAGAAGACCGACTGCTGCGAGACATCTACAAGAAGTTCAGAAACCTGATTGACTCAGAGCTTAATTATTTTGTCATCGCCTACCCAATGGTTTGAGCAGTGTGTGACGAGCCAGGAATAAAAATAAAAACCAGTCACTCTAGGAAATGTCTGATCTGATCTTCTAAGAAACTCGATGGGGAGACTAATTTTATTAGCAATGTCCCTAAAAGGGAAAGCCGCTGAAGGGAAAGCCCAATAGAACTGTAACAAAGCCATGAGCAATTTTAGAAGCCCATGTATTAAAACTCGGGCTTTTGCAGATGGCCCTTAGTGTCTCATCTTTGCTGTTTTGTCTTGTCTTTGCAATGGCGCTGAAGGGAGCAGAGAGTTACTCTTCAGTCAAATTTACAATAGCACCAGTAGAGCACAGAGAGATCATTACCTCATTTTAGAGATGAGGAAAATGAGGCACAGAGCAGGGATGCGACTAACCCATGGTCACCTAGCAAGCCATTGAAAAGCCAAGAATAGAAATGAGGTTTCCAGAGTCCTAGTTCCATGCTCTATCAATTAGGCCAGCAGTTATCTTACGTTTGGTTGAAGCACATTCTTCATCCAGGTCTCAGTGGACAGGTGTCCACATCCCCACAGCTGGTACTGTCGTTGGCTTCCTGTCTCTTGAGCAGAGCTAGGGACTTTGTGCAGGAATAGCTGTACTAGCTTATGTGATTCACAAAATCTGTCAATGAAAAACAGCGACACGGACAGCACCCAAGATATACTAAGTGACTGGACTGAAGGAACTTTCTTTGTTGTTCCATAACTTTACTCTCTGCTGGAAAGCATACAATAGGCCTTCTGGGACACAGGCAGCTGAGGGGGAGGCAACGAGGTCTCTCTTAATTAACTCACATGCCCGGGCCAGTTTCTGCTCTGAGTTATAAACAGAGTCGCTAGGTTAAGGTTCAGTGGAGTTCTTCCAGTGTTGCCCTGGTGTATCTCTGAGCAGAATCTGGCCCAGTGTGGGGGTAATGCTGCCTCCAACACCAGGGCTTCAAAAGTTGTTAATGGAAATGGACTCCCTCATCTGCATGCACAGCACTTCGTCAATGTACAGCGTGTTCTCCTTGACCTGGATCTCCTCCTCCAGTGAAAGCTGTCGACGGCTCAGACCTTTCAGCTCCACCTCAGCTTGTGCCAATGTGTCCTTTAGTCTGGAGGGAAACACAGCAGGACATTAGTTCTGCCTACATTTGCCTTCTTGCTATTGGGTTGCATCACTTCCTCCTAACATGAAACCCATGAGATAGGGTGTGGGGAGAGGAAATCACTGTGAGAATCCCCTTATGGCATCTCCCCATATTGCTCCACTGGGGGGACCATCTCTGCAGAACAGATGCCCCCACACTCTACAAATCCAGTGACCACCTGCCTGGAGACCCTGTGCCTCCACCTGTTTGGTTCCCTCTGTCCCACTTCATTCTCCAGCGACGCAGCTCTTTCAGAGCCACACTATCAGGGACTTGTCCTAGCCCAGGATATCCTAGAACCGCTCCCCATCCTTAAAAAGGGGGTCTCAAATGGCAAGATAAAATGATTTCCAGCTCTATTACCTTCTCCTTATAAACTGTGCTTGGCAGAGGGGGGATGATGTTAATTTCCCAACCCTCAAAACAGTCCTGCCAGCCCTTCCCCCAGGTGGATCTCCAGACCAGCAAAGAACACGCCACGGAGTCTGGGAGACTGCGCTACAAAAGTGGCTGAGCCCTTTCCCTAAGGGGAAAAGCCCATTGGCTCTGGGTCTCTGCCACATACAATCCAAGAGGTGCACTCTCCCTCCCCCTGCAAACAGCGCTGTTTGATTGTGAACACACTGGGGCTGACAAATTTGCAGCATTTACTCTCCCAGTTAAAGTTGTTCCAAGAAGCTTGTTAAACCACAGTAAGTATTGACTGGTACCATCCACTCTCCGATAGCCATTTTCAATCAAAAGCAGATGTGAAATGGTTTAATTAAAGGACAACAAAAGAGTGTAAAAAATACCAATTATTTTCTTGACAATAACATTGCAGCCAGGGCTGAGATGTTTCAGGCATTCTCATCACATCTTCCTTTTAACCTAAATGAATAATTTCAAGATCTAACAAGTGGAAAAACCACAGTAAAATCCATAACTCTCTCAGGGAAAACAACATGACCCTAAGGGTATGTCTACACAGCTAAGCTGTGCACAGGCTACTCTAGCCAAGCCAGTTTGAGTTCAGCTAACGCAATGAAGAGAGCACTGCACAAAATTCAGAGCAGGCTACTGAGCTGAATACATACCCAGGGTCTGGGCTACTCTTGTTCTAATGGCATGTTGTTACCCTCACTAGCTGGATTCAAATCAGTGCATGTAGACTAAGCCATGCATCATTGTTCTGTGTAGGCATACCCCTAAAAAGGGCTTTGTTATCCTAGAAAAACAGATATACAAATTATTGAAAATGTCAGGTGGGTGGACGTGTATGCCTGTGCATGTGTATTTATTACTTCTTTGGCGTCTGACATTTGCCCAGTGACCCATGCCACAGATTTCTGTTGTTTTGCCATTTCACTTACCTCTGAATATTGTTTGTGATCTCCTGAACCTCGCTGATCAGCCTGTATTGCACCATATCACGACACAGCTCCACATTGGGACGATGGGTCCTCGTCTCCAAGCGTGTCTGAGCCACCTTGGCAGGTCCTTCTTTATCGACTATAGCTTTCTTTAAGGCTGCAATGTTCTTTTCCTGGGATGTAATCTCATCCATCACCTTAGTAAATCAAAGAAGAGAAGTGTTGCACATTGCCAGTTGAAAACTTGATATCCTCTTTAATAATAACAACAATAATACTGGGTAAGTCTAAGGTATTACTTCATTTGTGGACCTCAAAGTACAGAGTTAATCAAGGGTTATTATTCCCATTCCTGACAGCATAACTGCAGCACATTGAGGAGGAAGGGATTAACCAGTCAATTCAAAAAGGGTCTCCAACATTCAATGTTTGGGTGTCCAATGTTTTGAGATACTCAGGGCCTGATTTTCAGAGGTACAAAGCTGAAATCCATTTCAGTTGTGGACCCCTGTGGAGTAGAGCACCTCTAAAACTTAAGGGTGAAATTCTGGGACCACTGAAGTTGATCACAAAACTCCTGTTGATTTCAGTGGGCCAGAATTTCGCTCTAGGAGTCTTAGCTTGGGCACCCAACACTAGAGAATCCATAATTAAGGGCCACTTTTGAAAAGTTGGACCTAAATGACTCATCTAAAGTCATAGAGCAGGTAAGTGGTAGAGGTGGGAATAGATCCTAAGTCACCCTGACTATAGTGCACTGTGCTATCCTCAGGAGCCACCAAGCTTTCATGGGCCTTATAATGCAGTCATGAGGAGTGGGATAATTGGGCATGGAACAGCTAAAGGTATTTTATCTATAAAAACAGAAGAAGCACTGGGATTTGTCCAGCTTAGAATTACAAAGTTAGATTTCTTAAGGCACAATAGTTCAAGGCATTGGAGCAACAGAACTGGCTGATATCCCTATCCTATTTTCCATAATGTCTGTTGACTGTCCTCTAGTCTGTTTACCTTAGCAAGGTGGCTCTCCAGTTTGTTCTTTGCATCTTTTGTCTCCTTCACCCTGTTCTTAAAAGCGATGTTCACTGTCTCACACTGCTTGTGCATGTCACGTGCCGTCTGGGATAAGATTCTATCAATTAAGGCCCTGAGCGCCAGAGAGTTGTTCCTCTGCTTGTCAGCCTTCTCGACATTTATGTTCGAGAAATCTACCCAGTCTTCAGGGCTCACAGAACTATAATAAAATACAATTTAAAAAGGTCCCTTTATGCATCTTCAGCCCTCTTTGTCTACTCATAAATGTGCATTAACGACAGCAGATCTCTATTAATATGAAAAAGCAGTATTATTATGACTTATTAACTTTATTATTATTATTAAACATCATTATAATTATTGGCCACAGCCAACATCAGGCTCTGTTGTCCTATGCATTATACAAAAACATAGTAAAAGACTTTAGCTTAAGAGCTGAATAGACAAAAGTTGAGTGGGGAAACAGACAAAGCAACTTGCCAAGGTCATATAGCAGATTAATGAGGCAGACAGAAATTGAACGTAGGTGTTGAGTCCTACTTCAATGGCCAAATCTACTGGATCACACTGGACAGCCATTAGGATGTGCAACTGGAAATGAGATTAGTAAATCCATTGTGGGTTTCCACTGACAAGGAATTTTGCTCTCATAAATAATTAGCACCAGAACCATTCACCAGAATGGCAGTCCATTAGGAACTTTGTTATTACTATTGGTTTTACATGAAAGATACTCAGACACTATGGTGATGGGCAGCAGTATAAATCCCTAAGATAGATAGATAGCCTTATTATAAACTGGACAGTTTATATCATCCGTCTCTATAACTATCAGATATTTAGGCAGGGAAATAACCACTTACTTTCCTTCAACCTTCACTACATTTCTGGCATATCTTATATCAGGTGTATTGTTTGTCAAGCTGGAACAATAGTTATCAATTGTCAAGGCAGTGAATTTGTCTTTCAGATCCATCTCCAGGTTGTATTTAGCTGAACGGTTTAGCCTTAGAGGAAAATAATTAGACTTTGTTAATCTGAAGCCTAACGAAATAATTATCCCCTTCTCTCTTTAATTGATGGCAGGATCAGGTAAATAACAAAATATGAATGGTTATCATCAAAATCTGCAAACCTGGGTATTCCAAGGCATAAAAATCTATGCTGCTGCAACCACCACCACCATTGATGACTAAGACAAAAGAGTCTTGTGGCACTTTTAAAGACTAACAGATTTATTA